>SJXQ01006474.1:240643-290542 GCA_006408695.1 Aepyceros melampus
AATGGTTTTTAGTATATTTACAGAATTACACAGCTATCACCACAATCTAATTTTAGAACATTTTCATAACCTCAAAAAAGAAATCACAGAAACATTACCAATCATCTCCCATTCCTTCTGTCCCTCCCTCTCTGCTCCAGCCTCAGGAAACCACTAATCTACTTTCTGTCTCTATGAATTTTCCTATTTTGGATATTTCACATAAATGGAGTTATGTAATATATGATGCTTTATGCCTGGCTTCTTTTACTTAGCATAATGTTTTCAAGGTTTATCCATGTTTTAGCTGTATCAGTATTTCATTCTGTTCTTTGGACAAGTAAAATACTATTGTTAGGTTGTACTACATTTTATTTATCCATTCATTAGTTGATTGACATTTGGTTGTTTACACCTAGTAAACTGCTCCTGTCAATATTTGTGTACATGTTTTGTTTAGGCATCCATTTTCAGTTCTTTTGAGTATATGTTAGGAGTGGAATTGCTGAGTTCTATGGAAATTTTTGGGCTTCTCCAGTGGCTCAGCAGTGAAGAATCCGCCTGTAATCCAAGAGACCCATGTTCGATCCCTGGGTGGGGAAGACTCCCTGGGGAAGCACATGGCAACCTGCTCCACAATTCTTGCCTGGAGAATTCCATGGAAAGAGGATACTGGCGGGCACAGTCCACAGGGTCACAAGGTCAGACAAGACTGAAGCGACTGAGCACACACTCACACATGGTAATTTTTAATGCTTAAAATATTGTGGAACTAACAAAAATTTTTAACAGGGGCTGTGTCATTTTACCTTCCTATCAACAATGTATGAAAGTTCCTATTTCTCTGAATCCATGTCAGTGTTTTAGAAACCTCTTTAAATTAGACCATGTAGCACTTTGATATTTATATGTGAGAGTTAGATTATGAAGAAAGCTGAGTGCCAAAGAACTGATGCTTTTGAACTGTGGTGTTGGAGAAGACCCTTGAGAGTCCCTTAGACTGCAAGAAGATCAAACCAATCAATCCTAAAGGAAATCAGTCCTGAGTACTCATTGGGAGGACTGATGCTGAAGCTGAAACTCCAATACTTTAGCCACCTGATGCAAAGAACTGACTCATTGAGAAAGACCCTGAGCTGGGAAAGATTGAAGGCAGGAGGAGAAGGGGACGACAGAGGATGAGATGGTTGGATGTTATCACTGACTCAATGGACATGAATTTGAGCAAGCTCCGGGAGTTGATGATAGACAGGGAGGCCTGGTGTGCTGCAGTCAGTGGGGTTGCAAAAAGTCAGACATGACTGAGCAACTGAACTGATTAATATTAATAATAACAATATTAATAGCCAACACTTATTTTGTGTCAGGTACTTTTATAAGCACTTTACATAAGTTAACTCATTGAATCTTCATGAGAACGTTATGACATAGGTACTGTCTTTTCAGATGAGGCACAGAGAAGATTCAATGATTCAATATTAAATTGCCCAAGTTCACAAAACTAAAACGTTTCAGGGCCAATATTTGAATTCAGGAAGTCTGACTTTAAAATCTGTGCTTTTGACAAATAAGTAATACTTTTTCTCTAATAAAAATACTTGCATTCTAAATGTTTTATACACATTTTCTCATCTCACCTCACAAAATGCTATTGTATCACCACCATCTTATACATGAAGTGTCTACATCATAGAGAGGTTACTCAAGGTCACATGGCTTTTGTGTGTGAAACAAAGATGCAAACCCAGGTCAGGCATGCTTAGCCCGTCTGCTCTTTGGAACAAGGCTAGAGCTCAAAGAGTTTCAGTGGCAAGAGTGGAAGGGAAAACAATACCTATCAGCAGTTCCCACTATTAGGGGTAAAAACTACATGAAACAGAATCACTTCAATCCTACTGAATTTTCAATGAGACCTGTTTGCAAATATTTGCAACTAAAAAGTGAATGGAAAATTAGCTGAGAGGTTCAGGTGAAACTCTGTGACATAGGGACCTTTTGTGGTAAGGAAGAGGAACATTGTTCAATTAAGAATGCATTGCCACTGGATTGTCATGAGAGGTTATCACTGGTGACAAAGGAGAAGCACTAGCTACCTTTCAGAATGGTTTTCAATTGCACTTTTCTTTTAAAAAAGTCAACAGTTCCATATTTAGTTTTTGTCTTTCCAGGTAAGAAATCAGTGGCAGACTTCTTGGATTAAGGTACTTATTTTGATGAATGAAAGGTGGGGGATGTCTTGGTGAGGAAAAATTTGGAAAAAAAAGGGAAATACATGTAACTCCAGCTGTGAGCTAGAACTTAAAAGCCTCAGTAGTGTTGACTGCTTTATCGAATTGACAGAGGCTGTGTAGTGGTGAGGATTATAGCCTACCGTCCTTCTGAGTTCTATTCTGGACCCTGGCACTTGCCTCACATGTAAGTTTAATCAAATTACTTAACTTCTCTCTCCCTTGCTTTCCCTACCTGTGAAATGGGCATCATAGCCCCTATCACATGGAATTATGAAGAGGATTAAATGGGTTAATACATGTAAAATGCTTAGAACAGTTTCAGGCATACAGTAAGATCTCATTAAGTGTTTTTGTTTAGTTTTTAGTTGCTAAGTCATGTCTGACTCTTTTGCGACCCCATGGACTGTAGCCTGCCAGGCTCCTCTGTCCATGGGACTTCCCAGGCAAGAAAAATGGAGTGGGGTGCCATTTCTTTCTCCACATTAAGTGTTTATTGCTTATATAATAGTGGTACTAGTACTTTGTCACTCAGTCATGTCTGACTCTTTGCGACCCCATGGACTGTAGCCCACCAGGCTCCTCCCTCCATGGGATTCTCCAGGCAAGAGTACTGGAGTGGGTTGCCATTTCCTTCTCCAGGGGATCTTCCCGACCCAGGGATCGAACCCGGGTCTTCTGCATTGCGGGCAGATGCTTTAATCTCTGAGCCACCAGGGAAGCCCTTCTGAGCCAATAGTGGTAATAATAATATTTACAATTGTTGTATGTTGTCAGGAAAAGGTAATATAAACCTTAAAATGTAAAAACCCTGAGATCTCAGTTTTAGAAGATTATCCTAGATAAATAATTGCATATTCAATTGCAAGTATGTTCGCTACAAACATGTTTATGTAGTGGAAACCTGGAAATCATCTATTAATAATGTAGACCTTCATGCCTTAACAAGGATAATCTTTACAAGATATTAATAAATGAAAAAAATCAGTCCATAAAATAGTACATTATAAATCCTTATTTTGAAAAATATGTATATACACATGCTTGGAGAAAGGTCTGAATATCAATACATTAAACAGTAGCTATCCTTCGGTGGTTGGCCATTTCTGTGTCCTCCTGGCTATTTATACTTTACTCATTTTTTCCTCAATGAACAGGTATTTCTGTAATTTTAAACAACCATCTTAAAAAGTCGAAGTCTGCAGTGTCTGACCTGCCTCACCCAGCCATGAGTTTGGACAGTTAATAGATGCAGCCCAGGCTGCACAGGAGGTACTTTACATTCTCCACAGCCATTGGGAACAGAATCTCAATTAGAACATCAAGGTCTGGCTTCTGCGGCCCCTTGCTGTGTCAATTCCACCTAGGAGTTGCTGTGGATTTGCATAAATTGAACGCCTGCTGGACAGCTGCCATTGTCTTGAAAAATGGAATGTGATCGGCATGGGGGAGGGAAGGAAAGGGGAAATTCGCCTTTGTTTCATGGCACCCTCTTCTTGCTAATGCTCATTCAAGACTGCTTTAACCGCAACTCAGTTGTGGTTTGGTAATTTCCATGTTTTCTTTTCTTTTTTTTTTTTTTAAACGGGGAAAACAATTTGAGCAGCATTTTCTTTCGTGAGAGGCACTCCTTAGGGAAGAGATCTTGTACAGCCAGATCACATGCCATGGGATGTACACGGGCTTAGAATCATAGAATTTTCAAAAGAGAGGTTCCCTGGGCACTGTCAGTCCAGTGCTGCCTGCAACCAACTTATGTCCATGTTGACCTTACAAGAAACAAAAGGCTCGTGTTCTTTTTGTATTTTGTATCATGAAAGCAATCTTGCTTTTTAAAATATTTACTCTCTGTAATTTTTAACAATTCATAAATAAATTTTAAACTTGAACTGCATATGATAAGAGTGATTTTTAAGAGATTCTGATTTTGATATTCTACCAGGGGTTTGGGAAAGATGGGTTTGTCCACAATGCCTCACACATAGCAAGAATCATCAGTTTAAGCCAAGCCTCCCTCCCCATAGCCATCTCTTTCTTTCATTCAGTTATTATTGTCACCAGCATGTTCCAGGGAATGTGCAAGGTCATGTTATATACCTTCTCGTGAAAAGAGAAGCTCCACAGATTTCATGAATAAGTCTGTGGTTCACTATGAATTAGATTCATTCATCCATCCTTCTATCCATCCATTGAACAAGTATTTCTTGATCATCCATTACATTGCAGGCAATGGTCTAGATTCTGCAGGGAATGATAGTGAGCTGCAACTTACATTCTAGTGGGGAGAGAGGCAATAAGTAAATAATATAAAGTCAGGCAATGATAAGTGCCATGAAGAAAAGAAAGGATATGGGAGTGCTGTTTTAGATGGGATGGTCAGGGAAGGCTTCTCTGAGGAGGTGACATTTGAGCAGATAGTTGAATGGAAGAGACTAGAGCATGATCAGAGGTATTCCTAGGGCTGAAATCTGTTTTAAACAGTTATCTACTGTCTATTTCCAGAATTTGTTGAGACTTGGGGCAGAAAGTTTCCCCTGACTCCAGAATAAGAGATGATTAGGTTCAGGGAAGCAGTGGGAAGCATTCTACAGCCCATATGAGAAATCAAGAGTTTTAGCAATAATCAGGCCATAGTTTGCAGAGGAGGACTCAGAATGCCCATCAGGATCGCCTGTATCAGGAACAAACATCAGCTGTTGGAACGGTCAGCTCCTCAGGCTCTCAGGCTCTCTGTTTCCATGATGGATAAATCACTGGTCTCCGCTAGCCTCCTCTACTCTTCCTCTGTACCCTCACCCCATCCATCCAGTAGGGTAACTTAAAGGTATGGAGGAGCTCCTGGTTCCACAGAGCAAAGTCTTAAAACCACTGGGATTGACATGTACACACTGCTATATTTAAAAGAGATAACCAATAAGGACCTCCTATATAGCACAGGGAACTCTGCTCAATACTCTGTAATAACTAAATGGGAAAAAAATTTGAAAAAGAATAGTACATGTATATATATATCACTGAATCACTTTTCCGCCCACCTGAAACTAACACATTGTTAATCAACTATATTTCAATATAAAATTTTAAAAATAAGAACTTCAGAACACCAAAAAAAAAAAATTAAAAATAAAAAAAAATGCAAGCGTAGATGCTCTGAAAGCCTACCCCAGGAGGGAACGAAGCTGGTTGTCACAGCATCCAGGCAGCATTTAACTGACAGTGTGAGAGGAGCAAACCAGAAAGCCATTTCTGTTCTTGGGGGCAGGATCACAAGCAACAGTGGGGAGAAAGGGAGAGAAAGCAGATAAACACAGATGAGCTTCAGGGAAGACAGTGTACCAAGGCAATACCAAGGCAGTTAGGCAGTACTACTAACCCTGGGTGAACAGGGATGCCAGCAGTGGCTGTGTTTGTAACCTCCCATCTTTCTTTTGATACCGCCTCTCTGTTTCCAGTGTCTCTGATTCGTCCATCCAGATGCTGAGTTTGTTCTCAAACTGCCCACTAATCTCCCTAGAAAGAGTAACTTGAAACATCTCTAAGCACTGGGTTATAAACTAAGTATCCCAGAGCCCCAGGGTTCTGAGGCAGTGCTTTGGGGGTCACTGTGGGAAATGAGCAGGAGTTGACTGAGTATGTGGGCTTTGGGGTCTCCAGTCCCCAAACAAATATTTGTATCTGTTATACACACAGACTGCTATTAAAAGGTCCATTTTTTTTTAATCCCCCAAACAAAAGCTGTCACCTTAAGGCATTACTTCTTCTGGATGGCAAGTAGAATCTAATAGTTAGGGTCCAGGTTAAGGCAACCTGCATTCGATCCGATTTCAGTCATTCTCAAATTACTGGAAGCTGTTAGTTTCATCATAAGGTTGTCAGGAGGATCAAAGAGAGTGTAAGGAAGGCATTACACAATACCACATCATAAGGACATGGTAAATGTTAACAATTCTTAGCTGTATTTATTAAGGTGTTCTGGGCCAACACTACCAGCATCTCCTGAGAGCATGTTAGAAATGCGAATCTCAGGCCCCATTGCAGACCTACAGCACCAGAATCTGCAGCTTAACAATATCTGCTGGTGATTCACATGTGCATTACAGCTTAAGAAGCACTGGTCCAAATGACATTCAAGACCAAAAGACTGATCTTTAATGGTGGCATTCTGGGAGCTATTTGGGGGCCGTGAGAGGCCCTTCCTGGTATCCTTCAAATCATACCATGTAGACTTACTTTCTCCATAAGCAAAGCTGATTTTTCAAGTGAAGTGTCTGATGGCACATCTTTTAAGGCACAGCTCAAGCATTCTCTTCTCAGCATAACCTTTCCTGACCCACCTATCCCACCATGCACACCCTCAGGGAGCTAAACACTTCTCCCTTTGTCCTGTTCTCAACTCTGATTTCTATGTTATGTTGCCAAAACACATACAGGACAGTTGGAATGTATACCCAGCAACTCAGATGTGCAAAAATGAATTGAACTAAACTAAACCCCAGGAACTTCCCATCCTGCTGGGCAGTGGGGGGAGGAAATGCAGACACACAATTCATGGTGCCAATGGAAAGAGATCTGCCTCTTTGGATAAATGCTGAGTCTTGCATGTTTTAACTTCTTTTCCCCTCCCCTTACATGGGAGGTGTCTAGGAGCTGTCAGGTTGGAGATAATAGAGCCTTGGATCTGTCTGTGCTCATTCTCCCAATTGCTCACTATTTTCTGCTAAGGAGTGGCTGGCCTGGAATAATCCCTCCACTTCTGTGTTACTGGATGTTGAAGTGCAGTGGGTCCATTCTGGTCTTTTAAGGACCTCATTGGTTGCATCTGTTGTTGGGAGCCATAGTCCTAGCTATTTTTTTTTCTGGTTGCAAAGCTCCCCCCCCACCCCAATTTTGTATCCTCTTCATTCTAAACAACAGGTCTCTGGTGGCCCACTGGTCCTCTCTACCCCTTTCATTTTAGATTTTTTGCATGCCAGGCCAGTTGTGAAGAAACAGAAGTGCTACATTAGATTCATAAGCTTTGAGATCTCCCTCCCCTATCACTGGATGTCAGATTGTTCCAGCAACAAGGTGAATGCAGGTTTTCTCCAAGGGGGCTTCATATCTTCCCATTCTGTTCCGGGTGAGGAAGAGCCCTCACTGTTTTGGTAGTGTCTACCAGGCTCCTTTGTTACCTGTCTGCTTGCTCCTCTCCTTGATGGGAGCATTCTTTATATCCTATACTGAGTTTGTTTTACTCATGGCCCATGGTAAAACCCCATGTTTTGCTTTGAATATATAAAAGGAGCTTCTGGTGTTTGAAAATACTTTCTTCTCTGATAAAGCCTCATTTCTGTGACTTTTAATTTTTTAATTGAATTTTTATTTTATATTGGAGTATAGTTGATTTAGGGCTTCCCTCATAGCTCAGTCAGTAAAGAATTGAGACCCTGGTTCAATTCCTGGAGAAGGAAATGGCAACCCACTCCAGTATTCTTGCCTGGAGAATCCCATGGACAAAGGAGCCTGGTGGGCTACAGTCCATGGGTTTGTAAGAGTCAGACATTATTGGCAACTAAATAGTTGATTTACAATATTATGTTAATTTCAGATGTACAGGAAAGTAATTCTGTGATACATATACACATATCCATTATTTTTCAGATTCTTTTCCCATGTAGGTCATTATAGAATATTGAGTAGAGTTCTCTGTACTATACAGTAGGCCTTTATTGATTATCTATTTTGTATATCATAGTGTGTTTATATGTTAATCTTAAACTCCTAATTTGCCTCTCTCCCACCTTTTTCCTTTGGTAACCCTAAATTTGTTTTTGAAATCTGTGAGTCTGCTTCTGTTTTGTAAGTAAGTTCATTTGTAATGTTTTTTAGATTCCGCATATAAATGGTATATTGTATTTGTCTTTCTCTCTCTGACTTCACTTAGTATGATGATCTCTAGGCTCATCCATTTTTCTGCAAATAACATTCTTTCATTTTTCAATAGCTGGTAATATTCCATTTTATATATGTACCACATCTTTTTTTTTATCCACTACTCTGTCAATGGACATTTAGGCTGTAAGAGGACTGTTGTCTAACAAAGGTTCTTGATCATTTTCTCACATGGTGGCCTTCTATAGCAATCTGATGGTGCCTATGGGTTCCCTTCTCAGAATGTTTAAATAGGGTAAATAAATTACACAGGATTACCAAAGAAGCCAATTATATTGAAATGTAGTTATAAAAATATTAGAAAATCATGATAGAATGATATCTGTGTTTCTTTATCAATGCATTAAACAAGATCTAATTGCAGGTCTAGAAACCACCATAATTTTGAAGTCATGATGAGGGAAAATATATCTTTTAGATAGCTACAGCAATATTAATTTGACATGAAAATGTGATTTCTGTTGATGACAATATCATAGATGTGGCTAAAATTACTGTGGTTTGTTGCCTACTGTCAAAATGGAAGTAAATGTTGATTTTTGATGAGAAATGAATGAAAGTTAAGATGCATTTTGTCCTTTGTGTAGTTTTCTTAACATGTGAATCCCATTGTTTTTAACTACACATACACATACACATACAACTCATATATAGACTGAAAAAAAAAAAATGTAATCTGACAGCCAAAGCTCAGTAATGACTTCCAATACTAATGTAGCTGCATCCACTCTCCCATGAAGAGTGGAAACCTACAGATTCGGTGAACCCCAGGGCATCAAGATTTACAGGGAAAGAAAGATCCATTCACATAATAGTTTAAAAGTGCTTATAGCCATTACATTATTTATTGGCACTGATTTGTTTTCTTATCTGTCTCCTTCATTAGACAGGACACTAGTCCTTGAGGACAGGGATTGTGTCATCTTTGTCTCTTAGGAGTTAGCCTGATACATGGCAGGAGGT
Source organism: Aepyceros melampus (assembly GCA_006408695.1). Classification (NCBI taxonomy): domain Eukaryota; kingdom Metazoa; phylum Chordata; class Mammalia; order Artiodactyla; family Bovidae; genus Aepyceros; species Aepyceros melampus. The sequence goes on from SJXQ01006474.1 coordinate 249,745, forward strand.
CAATAACTGTCTAATATATGAATGAACAAATCAACCAGCTTTGCCAGCAAATCAGCAGGACCTAGCAGCGTGTTGAGCCATTCATTATTTACCATTCAGCTTCTCTTCACAATCCAACTGTTGCAAGCTCACCATCAAAGTCTTTCTCCCTCGTCTCAATTCCAATGCACTCCAATCTTCAGCTTTTAGCCCCCTTCCCTTCAAGACACATACACAAACACACACACACACACACACACACACACACACACACACACACAGAACACAGGAGGATGAATTACTTAACCAACATCAACCACCACAAAACACTGGTATTTCCTATCCATTCAATACATGATTATGATGCTGTTACTGTGTGCCAAGCTCAGAATACAGAGCTGAGGATACAGAGGCAAGTAAGCCAGACATGGTCCACACTCCTCCATCTTGGAGTTTACAGTCAACAGCAATGACATTTTAATTGTGTTCTGTACCTCCTTGGCTTCATGGAGTGTCCTCAGAGGATGATACTGGGAGACAAAACTGTCAGAGGTCTAGGTCCCCTTCCCTACTTCATCCAGAGTAGCTACACATTTTGTCTATTTTATATAACGAGTTTCATTTTTGGGGGGTTTCATAGCTAAGAAATGTTTGAAAACCACTGCCCTAGTGGAAGACCTTGGCACTAGCAGAGATTTGAGGCTCAATCTCTGAAAAGCTGCCTTCTTGAAGTGATAAAGAGCGAGCTTGTGGTTTATAGAATTTAACCCAAACAAAGAAAAGCTCTTCTCATCCTAAAAGTCTTCAGGGAAGCAGATTCTAGAAGACAATGTCCCTGTCCCCTTGGATATGTAGACATCAGAACCTATCTGCCTTTGACAAGGGTAGAAGAAAGGGCTACCCCACAATTCAAGGAGAGCAACTGTATGGCCTCTGTCCCTAGTCATGGGCTCCAGCCACAGGACATGCAGGAAGGAGATGTGGATTTTGCAGAGAATGGAATTTCCAGAGTGGTCATGCCACAGACGCCAAGCTGATGCCTTCTTCCTGGCACCCCTCTTCACTTCTCTGCCTTTACAAGTGAGACGGCAGAAAGAATCAGGAATGCAACTTCACTAAGGCCAAAATGTGGTTAATTCCATTGATGGCTGGAAGTCAAGACCAAAAATTTTAATGCAGGATGGTGTCCTTTTGAGATTGTCTTCTTTAGATGGGGAGTACAAATTGGCAGAAAAAAGAAAAGGAGCCTGTGGAGACTGTGTTTGGAAACATATGAGGCACGTGGTGGGAAAACTTTTTCTCCAAGAGCTGCCTTCTCAGAGCCTACATTACTTCATTTGTTCTTAAGGGCAAATGTGGAAACAAAGAATCTGAATTTGATTGGTTAAGCAACTGTCTTCTTTCATGACCATCTCACCCTAAGCCTGGGAAAAAGTCAGACAGTGATGGTGGCCCAGTCTGAGTGGTGAGGGATAAATATGGGTAAGGATATAATAGGACTGAGGCACAATGGTTAGCACATAGTAGAAAAAGAAGTAATTGCTTGCTCATTCATTCAACTATTTCCTGAGAATCAATTATGTGTCAGGTACTGTGTAAGGTGCTAGAAATAAAAAGACATGGGAATAGTCTACCTTGTTGGAACATGGAAAAGTTATCGTAGCCCTGTAAATTTTAGCTTGTTCATTTATAAAGTCAGGTTTATCTGAGTAGCTCCCTCACGGGGTTGTCAACAAGTTAACAACCTGAGTTAAAGCCCTGGTATGCTTGACTGAAATATTTTACAGAGTTTATACGAAGAATAGATTTTTCTCTACTCACTTATCAGCTTAAACATGGACAGTAGCTCACCGTGTGTTGGAGAAGACTCTTGGGAGTCCCATGGACTGCAAGATCAAACCAGTCAATCCTAAAGGAAATCAGCCCTGGATATTCATTGGAAGGACTGATGCTGAAGCTGAAGCTCCAATACTTTGGCCACCTGCTGCAAAGAACTGACTCATTGGAAAAGACCCTGATGGTGAGAAAGATTGAAGGCAGAAGGAGAAGGGGATGAAAGAGGATGAGATGGTTGGATAGTATCACCGACTTGATAGACTTGAGTTTGAGCAAGCTGGATATGACTCAGTGACTGAACTGAACTGTAGCTCACCAGGCTTCTCTGTCCATGGGATTCTCCAGGCAATACTGGCATGGGTTGCCATTCTCTTCTCCAGAGGATCTTCCTGAGCCTGGGATCAAACCTGGGTCTCCTGCATTGCAGATGGATTCTTTACCATCTGAGCCACCAATAAATCATATTAATAAATATTCCAGGAAAAACATGAATATGAAGAAATGAAGCAGGAGATGTCCACGGATTATTACTATGGCTATAGAATCTCTCCATAAGGATTTGCCTCTAGATATCAACCTATGAATGTGGTCAGATTGTGGCCAGGGATTTACTGCTCCAGTTTGTTAGCAGGCCTGATTTTCACAATTCCAGCTGCTTTCTGAACTGATGAAATTCCAGCACAGTTAGTTGTTTGTTTCCTAATTGATTTTGATGCTATGACCATCGTGTGTATACAAATACTCAGATCCTGGCTCCATCCAGAAACTACAACATCAGTGGTATTTTTCTCAAGAATAGGGATCTTCTGTCCATAAGGTTTGTGGGTCCTTGTTTAGTTGGAGTCTGCCCAATGAGTGTCTCTGTTTTAGTACTCTTACCTGCCCTGTTGAACTCAGGCATTGCCATGCAACTTGGTTTGACCAATGAAGTTTGAACGTGTCACATTCAGATGGAGGTTTTAACAACCAGTGTGAGGTTTGCCATATTCCTTTTTCCCTCTGCTACATCAACTGCAGTGTTCCAGATAGTGGCTAATCTATTAGCCCAGACCCTGGAGTGAAGATAATATGGACTAGAGGTTCAACCAAGCCATGATGTACACAGAGTATGAGTGGAAAATTGTCCTTTATGGTCACAAGTAGAGATTTTGAAATTATTTGTTACTGCAACATAACCTCACCTATTCTGACTGACATAACAAGTGCTGAGTAAATGTTAATTCTTCTTCTTAAACAGAATCTCCCTCTTCCTCATTTTACATGAAATCCCAATTCATCATGATAGTAAAAATTATCAACTGGTAATTCAACTGGTTGCTTTATCTCTACCAATAGTTTTCTGCTTATTAATGAAGCCTATTTCTCAATTAAAGTTCTATATAGGACTTTAATATATAAAACAGATAAAAACAATAGTTGATTAATATAAATTTGATAACCAAATGTGCTAAGTCACTTCAGTCATGTCCAACTCTTTGTGACTCTATGGACCGTAGTCTGCCAGACTTCTGTGTCATGAGATTCTCCAGACAAGAATATTGAAGTGCATTGCCATGCCCTCCTCCAGTGGATCTTCCTAACCCAAGCATCAAAACCACGTCTCTTACATCTCCTGCATTGGCAGATGGGTTCTTTACCACTAACACCACCTGGGAAGCTTGATAACCCAAATACATATTCACTTATCATAAAGAAAAAGTAATAAATATGACTATTTTGATAAATACAAACATTTGAAATAGGAAATTATGATGCAGTTGTATCAATTCGTTCATACAAATGAATTTGTTTTGGTTGTACAGTAGTAAGAATATTCTGACCCTTTAAGATGAATATTTGCAAATGGTAGTTTGTATTCCCTCATTCAAAAGCATGCTATGGATTTATACTCTTTGATTAAATTGGATGGTAAATGAAGTCTATTTTGAGCTCTGCACAAAAATGAATCTACCTAGCAGTTCAAGTTAAGGCACTATTGGTCTCAACGTCTTAACATTTAGTATATATAACATTTTTAATGTGTGCATTGTTTTTAGTTAGTTTTTTAGATATAAATTTTAAGCTGTTCATAAATATCTTTAAATGATATTCAGATTGATAACCCAAGAATTCTTGGGTGATTTATTCAGAATCCTTGGAAGGAATCAAAAATATTTACTTGTTAATCAGTTCAGTTCAGTCACTCAGTCATGTCTGACTCTTTGTGACCCCATGGACTGCAGCACGCCAGACTTCCCTATCCATCACCAACTCCTGGAGCTTGCTCAAACTTATATCCATTGAGTCAGTGATGCCATCCAACCATCTCATCATCTGTCGTCCCCTCTCCTCCTGCCTTCAATCTTTCCCAGCATCAGGGTCTTTTCCAGTGAGTCAGTTCTTTGCATCAGGTGGCCAAAGTATTGGAGCTTCAGCTTTAGCATCAGTCCTTCCAGTGAACACCCAGGACTGACCTCCTTTAGATGGACTGGTTGGATCTCCTTGCAGTCCAAGGGACTCTCAAGAGTCTTCTCCAACACCACAGTTCAAAAGTGTAAGTTCTTCAGTGCTCAGCTTGCTTTATGGTCCAGCTCTCACATCCATACATAACTACTGGAAAAACTATAGCTTTGACTAGACGGGCGTTTGTTGGCAAAGTAATGTCTCTGCTTTTTAATGTGCTGTCAAGGTTGGTAATAGCTTTTCTTACCTATTAATACATCAGTATTTTCCAAGCATCACTCATTTATTGGGTTGGACAAAAAGTTCACTTGGATTTTTCCATACCATTTTACAGAAAAGCCCAAATGATCTTTTTGGCCAACTAATTATACACCACCTTCTCTGTTTTTGCTATATCCATAAATCACTTGTCCTATTATTTACTTAATATCTTTCATGAAATTGACTCACTTTTTAAAAAGCATGGCCTCATCTTAAGCAATAATATTTCTGAAATAAAGAGTCTGATATAATGTTTTTATTTTTCAAACATATACAAGAAAATATACAAATTTGAAATAAGTGAGTCTGTTTACCCGCTTTCATGTTGCATTAGCTATTGACAATAAATACTATACTTACAGAAATATTAACCACAATCTAAAGCAATTTGTTTGACTGTGTTCTTTCCATATGATTTTGTGATGATTTTTAAAAATAATTCTGAATTATTCTGATTCACATTTTGATGTATTATCACATACAAACAACCTATGTTATATTTCATTGAAATTTTCCTGAAAAAAGAATTAGAGTGCAGAACCAGTTTTCACCAGAGTGTAAAAAGAACCAGGGAAACAGATTTTGTGTGTGGAATGGAGCATGATAATTGTTAGGGTAACAGAAGGATGCCTACTAATATTTAGGCTACACATCTAAAAGAAATTCACAAAGAAAGTATGTAGTAGCAGTAAAGGACTTAATCTAGGAAAGTAAACATGTCTGTAAGAATTTTAACTACAGTTTTTTTTCAGACTAGCCACAATGCACGGATTCCACGTGTGATAAAAGAGTTGCATTGGTTCCTTGGATTTTTAAGGACAGTAGAGGAATTAGAGGATGTAATGAATAAAGGTCAAAAGTAGAAAGTATCTCTGTTACAAACTGACTTCACTGATGATATGTAGTGATGCTTCAAGACTTTTTTTGCCTGCTTCAAACCCTGACCATTAACAATATTGAAGGGCAGCTCTATAAAGAGGGCAAATGTGAACACACTGAGAAACAGAAAATCTCTGGGAAATGTTCTGAGAGAAAATAAAAACAAACAAAATGATCCACATTAATGTTCAAACTGGCAAGTTTCGCACTGAGTCCTCCACAGTAAAAACTCATAAACATCAGATGCTCTTTTGTCCAGCTCTATAACAGAGCAACAGCAGGAAACACCTGGGAAACAATTTGGAAATCCATGGGTTGGCTAGCTTTTTGATTACCTTCTTTTGCACTGCAAGACAGCCTGGCTTTGACTCCACCATCTGGAAGTCTCCTGCCACATGTGGTACTTGATGGAATGACTCTGCAATCTTTTAGTGTTTTGGTCACTGGGTCTTCTAGGAGGGGACTTTGTTTTTCTACATGTGCCTTTCTTATATAAAGTGGAGTTCCATGAACATTGGCCTAGGAGGTCAGCAAAATAACAGTATTAAGTCTCACACACATAGCACCAGGATAATGAACTAATACTGTTTGAAACAGTGTAAAATTGGAATCAGCCTAAAAAATTATTAATTGGTGAATGGATAAGTAAAGTGTGGTATATTCTTACAATGAGGTGAAAGTGTTAGTTGCTCAACTGTGTCTGACTCTTTGCAACCCCATGGACTGTAGCCTGCCAGGCTCTTCTGTCCATGGAATTCTCTAGGGCAGAATACTGGAGAGGGTAGCCATTCCCTTCTCCAGGGGAGCTTCCCAACCCAAGGATTGAACCTGGGTCTCCCGCATAGCAGGCAGATTCTTTACCCTCTGAGCCACCAAAGAAACCCAATGGAAGAATATAAATAGTGCAAATGAATGAACTTGCAGACATGTGTCAACTATGGATTCAACTTGAAAAAATTTATCATATTATATCTTTGATGCAAAGGACATCAACATGCAAAGCAATGTTATATATTGTTTAGGAATATGTTCATAAAAATACATTCATATGTAGTAAAAGTACAAAGAAAGAACACATCATCTTCAAGATAAAGATTATTTTAGGGAAGAAAGGGAAGAAAATGAGATCCAGGAAGAGTATACAAAGGGCTTTGAATAGATCTATAATATTTTGTTTATTAAGCTAGGTGGTGAGTAAATAGGGTGTTCATTACATTTTCTATACTTCAAAAGAGACACAGTTGTATAGAATGGCCTTTTGGACTCTGTGGGAGAGGGAGAGGGTGGGATGGGTTGGCAGAGTGGCAATGTAACATGTGTGATATCATAAGCGAAATGAATTGCCAGTCCAGGTTTGATGCAGGATGCAGGATGCTAGGGACTGATGCACGGGGATAATCCAGAGAGAGGGTGTGGGGCGGGAGGGTGGAGGAGGGGGTCGGGATTGGGAGTTCATGTACACTCATGGCTAATTCATGTCAATGTGTAACAAAACGAATACAGTATTGTAAAGCAAAACAAACTAAAAAATAAAAATTAATAAAAAAATATATATATATCTAATGTTTTCATAAACAAAAACCATCTTTCATGTATGCTCATTGCAACAGCATGTCTGAGAGGTCCACCAAGGTCTAAGGATCACTCATGTGAGCTGAACTGTTCTATGTACTTAGAGCTGGAAAACTATGTCAACAAACTTGTGCAGATCCCAGAACAGACAGGACATTTGGTGCTGCTTCCTCAAAAGTGGGCTTTGGACTGTAACTTTCTGGGAGGTGGAAGCCATAAAAATGGACTAAGCAGTCACCTGGCAGGGCCCCATGAAGGATAAGACCTGAGATATGCTGGTTGGCTTAGAGAGGACAGAGAGAGTTCTAGAGCAGTGACCAGTAGATGATTTCTTTAAAATGAGAGTAAATTCAGGAAAATTTAAAATGTTATGGTAAACATTTTTCCCCTTATTTGAAACAAGAAGAACTTTATTGAGTTTGACCTGAATTATTCACTTTGTAGAATAAAACAATGCCAATGAGAGCACTGGTTCTGCCACAAGAATATTAATATCCAACCATGTTGAGGAAAAACTACCCACAGATCCCTTTCTAATATTTTACCTTGCAGTTAGATTGTATGTTACAAGGTTGGGTGGCTGTGTGAGGCCTGTGTTTCTGTAGATAGTTCATCACAAGTCTGGAGCAGGGGATGACAAACTGCAGCTCATGGGCCAAATCCAGTCAAAGTCCACTTTTCTGATTTATTTATTTATTTTTATTTTTAATTTATTTTTTTATTGAAGGATAATTGCTTTATGGAATTTTGTTTTCTGTCAAACCTCAACATGAATCAGCCATAGGTGTACATATATCCCCTCCCTCTTGAACCTCCCTCCCATCTTCCTCCCCATCCCACATCTCTAGGTTGATCCAGAGCCCCTGTTTGACTTTCCTGAGCCATACAGCAAATTCCCATTAGCTATCTATTTTACAGATGGTAATGTAAGTTTCCATGCTACTCTTCCCATACATCTCACCCTCTCTTCCCCTCTCCCCATGTCCATAAGTCTATTCTCTGTGTCTGTTTCTCCATTGCTGCCCTGTAAATGAATTCTTCAGTACCATTTTACTAGATTCCATATATGTGCATTAGAATATATTTATCTTTCTCTTTCTGACTCACTTCACTCTGTATAACAGGTTCTAGGTTCATACACCTCATCAGAACTGACTCAACTGTATTCCTTTTTATGGCCGAGTAATATTCCATTGTGTATATGTACCACTACTTTATCCATTCATCTGTCAATGGACATCTAGGTTGCTTCTGTGTTCTAGCTATTGTAAATAGTGCTGCAATGAACAATGGGATACATGTGTCTCTTTCGATTTTGGTTTCCTCAGGGTATAATTTGGCCATTTGATTCAAAGAACTGACTCGTAAAAGACCCTGATGCTGGGAAAGATTGAAGTGGAAGGAGAAGGGGATGGCAGAGGATGAGATGGTTGGATGGCATCACTGACTCAATGGACATGAGTTTGAGTAAGCTCAAGGAGTTGGTGATGCACAGGGAGGCTTGGTGTGCTGCAGTCCACAGAGTCTCAAAGAGTCGTACATGACAGAGTGACTGAACTGAATTGAAGAGGGTATATGCCTAAGAGTGGGATTACTGGGTCATATGGTGGTTTTATTCCTGGTTTTTTAAGGAATCTCCATACTATCTTCCATAGTGGCTGTATCAATTTACATTCTCACCAACAGTGCAAGAATGTTCCCTTTTCTCCCCACCCTCTCTAGCATTTATTGTTTGTAGACTTTTTGATGATGGCCATTCTGACTGGTGTGACATGACATCTCATTGTGGTTTTGATTTGCATTTCTCTAATCATTGGAAAAGACTCTGATGCTGGGAGGGATTGGGGGCAGGAGGAGAAGGCAACAACAGAGGATGAGATGGCTGGATGGTGTCACTGACTTCATGGGCATGAGTCTGGGTGAACTCCGGGAGTTGGTGATGGACAAGGAGGCCTGGCATGCTTTGATTCATGGGGTCACAAAGAGTCAGACACGACTGAGTGACTGAACTGAACTGAACTGAATAATGAGCGATGTTGAGCATCTTTTCATGTGTTAGCCATCCGTATGTCTTCTTTGGAGAAATGTCTGTTTAGGTCTTTTCCCCACTTTTTGATTGGGTTGTTTGTTTTTCTGGCATTGAGTTGTATGAGCTGCTTGTATATTTTGGAAATGAATCCTTTGTCAGTTGTTTCCTTTGCTATTATTTTCTCCCAGTCTGAGGGTTGTCTTTTCACATTGCTTATAGTTTCCTTTGCTGAGCAAAAGCTTTTAAGTTTAATCAGGTCTCATTTGTTTACTTTTGTTTTTATTTCCATTACTCTAGGAGGTCATAGAGGATCTTGCTTTATGTCATCAAGTATCCTGCCTAATGTTTTCCTTTAAGAGTTTTATAGTTTCTGGTCTTATATTTAGGTCTTAATCTGTTTTGAGTTCATCTTTGTGTACGGTGTTAGGAAGTGTTCTCATTTCATTCTTTTATATGTAGCTGTCCAGTTTTCCCAGCACCATTTATTGAAGAGGCTATCTTTGCCCCATTGTATATTCTTGCCTCCTTTGTCAAAAATAAGGTACCCATAGATACATGGGCTTATTTCTGGGCTTTCTATCTTGTTCCATGGGTCTATATTTCTATTTTTGTGCCAGTACCATACTGTCTTGATGACTGTAGCTTTGCAGTAAAATCTGAAGTCAGGAAGGTTGATTGCTCCAGCTCCATTCTTCTTTCTCAAGACTGCTTTGGCTATTCGGGGCCTTTTTTGTTTCCTTATGAATTGTGAAAATTTTTGTTCTAGTTTTGTGAAAAATGCCATTGGTAATTTAATAGGGATTGCATTGAATCTGTAGATTGCATTTGGTAGTATAGTCATTTTGACAATATTGATTCTTCCTACCCAGGGACATGGAATATCTCTATCTGTTTATGTTGTCTTTCATTTCTTTCATTAGTATCTGTGTACAGTTCTTTTGTCTCCTTAGGTAAGTTTATTCCTAGATATTTAATTCTTTTTGTTGTAATGGTGAATGAGATTGTTCCTTTAATTTCTCTTTCTGATTTTTCATTGTTAGTATATAGAAATGCAAGTGATCTCTGTGTATTGATTTTGTATCCTGAAACTTTGCTAAATTCACTGATTAGCTCTAGTAATTTTCTGATACTATCTTTAGGGTTTTCTATGTACAGTATCATATCATCTGCAAACAGTGAGAGCTTTACTTCTTTTCTTATCTGAATCTCTTTATTTCTTTTTCTTTGATTGCTGTAGCTAGGACTTCCAAAGCAATGTTGAGTAATAGTGGTGAAAGTGATACACTTGTCTTGTTCCTGATCTTAGGGAGGATGCTTTCATTTTTTCACCATTGAGAATAATGTTTTCTGTAGGCTTATCATATATAGCCTTTAATATGTTGAGTTAGATTTCTACTATACCAATTTTTTGGAGTTTTAATCATAAATGGGTGCTGAATTTTGTCAAAGACTTTTTCTGCATCTATTGAGATGATCATGTGGTTTTTATCTTTCAATTTGTTAATATGGTGTATCACATTGATTGATTTGCCTATATTGAAGAATCCTTGCATTCTTGGAATAAACCCAACTTGATAATGTTGTACGAGGTTTCTCATGTGTTGCTAAATTCTGTTTGCTAAAATTTTGTTGAGGATTTTTGCATCTATGTTCATTAGTGATATTGGCCTGTAGTTTTCTTTTTGTGTATTGCCTTTGTATGGTTTTGGTATCAGGATGATGGTGGCTTTGTGGAATGAGTTTGGAAGTGTTCCTTCCTGTGCAATTTTTTGAAAGAATTTTAGAAGGATAGGCATTAGCTCTTCTCTAAATATTTGATAGAATTCTCCTGTGAAGCCATCTGGTCCTGGGCTTTTGTTTTGGGGGAGATTTTTGATCACAGCTTCAATTTCAGTGCTTGTAATTGGGTTGTTCATAATCTCTATTTCTTCCTGGTCCAGTCTTGGAAGACTGAACTTTTCGAAGAATCTGTCCATTTCTTCCAGGTTATCCATTTTATTGCCATATAGTTGCTCATAATAGTCTCATAATCCTTTGTATTTCTGCATTGTCTGTTGTAATTTCTCCTTTTTCATTTCTAATTTTGTTGATTTGATTCTTCTCTCTTTTTTCTTAATAAGTCTGGCTAAAGATGTGTCCATTTTGTTTATCTTCTCAAAGAAACAGCTTTTAGTTTTATTAATCTTTACTATTGTTTCTTTCATTTCTTTTTCATTTATTTCTGTTCAGATCTTTATGATTTCTTTCCTTCTACTAATTTTGGGTTTTTTTTTCTTCTTTTTCCAGTTGTTTTATGTGTAAAGTTAGGTTGTCTATTCAATGTTTTTCTTTTTTCTTGAGGTAGGATTGTATTGCTATAAACTTCCCTCTTAGAACTGCTTTTGCTACATCCCATAGCCTTTGAGTTGTCTTGTTTCCATTGTCATTTGTTTCTTGAATTTTTTTTAATTTCCCTTTTGATTTCTTTAGTAACCTGTTGGTTATTTAGAAATGTGTTGCTTAATCTCCATGTGTTTGTGTTTCTTACAGTTTTTTTTCTTGTAATTGATATCTAGTCTCACAGCATTGCAGTCAGAGAAGATGCTTGATATGATTTCAATTTTCTTAAATTTACTGAGGTTTGATTTGTGACTCAAGATGTGGTCTATCCTGGAGAATGTTCCATGTGCACTAGAGAAGAAGATGTATTCTTCTGTATTTGGATGGAATGTCCTGAAGATATCAATGAGATCCATCTCATCTAATGTATCACTTAAGACTTGTGTCTCCTTATTAACTTTCTGTTTTGATGATCTGTCCATTGGTGTGAGTGGGGTGTTAAAGTCTCCTACTATTATTGTGTTACTGTCAATTTCTCCTTACATGTCTGTTAGTGTTTGTCTTGGGGGTGCTCCTATGTTGGGTGCAGTTGTTACATCTTCCTCTTGGACTGATCCCTTGATCATTATGTTTTCCTTATCTCTTGTAATCCTTTTTATTTTAAAATCTATTTTGTCTGATATGAGGATTGCTACTCCAGCTTTCTTTTGCTTCCCATTTGCATAGAATATATTTTACATCCTCTCACTTTCAGTCTATATGTGTCTTTAGGTCTGAAGTGGGTTTCTTATAGACAGCATATATATGTTTTTGTATCCATTCAACCAGTCTGTGTCTTTTGGTTGGAGCATTTAATCCATTTACATTTAAAGTAATTATTGATATATATGTTCCTACTGCCATTAAAAAAAAATGTTTGGAGTTGACTTTGTAGATCTTTTTTCTTCTTTTGTATTTCTTGACTATGTAAGTCCCTTTAACATTTGTTGTAAAGATGGTTTTGTGGTACTGAATTCTCTTAACTTTTGCTTGTCTGAAAAACTTTATTTCTCCATCAATTTTGAATGAGGTCCTTGCCAGGTACAGTAATCTTGACTGTAGATTTTTCCCTTTCAGTACTTTAAATTCCCTTATGGCCTGTATAGTTTCTGCTGAAAGATCAGCTGTTAAGCTATGGAGTTTCCCTTGTATGTTGCTTGTCTCCCCTCTTTTGCTGCTCTTAATATTCTTTCCTTGTGTTTAGTCTTTGTTAGTTTGATTAGTATGTGCCTTGGCATGTTTCTCCTTGGGGTTATCCTGTATGGGACTCTTGGTGACTCTTGGACCTGACTGAATATTTTCTTTTCCATGTTGTGAAAATTTTCAATTATAATCTCTTCAAAAAATTTCTCATGTCCTTTCTTTTTCTCTTCTTCATCTGGAACCCCTATAATTCAAATGTTGTGTTTGATATTGTCCCAGAGGCCTCTGAGACTATCCTCAGCTCTTTTCATTCTTTTTACTTTATTCTGCTCTTCAGAAGTTATTTCCACCATTTTGTCTTCCAGCTCACTGATTCATTCTTCTGCTTCAGATATTCTGCTATTGATTCCTTCTAGAGTATTTTTAATTTCACTAATTGTGTTTGTCGTCTCTGTATGTTTATTGTTTAATTCTTCTAGGCCTTTGCTAATTGATTCTTGCATTTTCTCCATTTTGTTTTCAAGATTTTTGATCACCTTTATTCTCATTATTCTAAATTATTTTCCAGGTATTTAGCTATTTCCTCTTCATTTATTTGAACTCTGTGTTTCTAGTCTGTTCCTTCATTTGTGTAAGAATTCTCTCCTTTTCATTATTTTTTTTTAACTTATTATGCTTGAGGTCTCCATTTCCCAAGCTTCAAGGTTGAATTCTTTCTTCTTTTTGGTTTCTTCCCTATTAAGGTTGGTCCAGTGGTTTGTGTAAGCTTGTATAGGGTGGGATTTGTGCTGAGTTTTTGTTTGTTTGTTTTTCCTCTGAAGGGCAAGGCTGAGTGAGATGGTAATCTTGTCTGCTTTTGACTGGGTTTGTATTTTTGTTTTGTTTGTTGTTTAGATGAGGCGTCCTGCACAGTTGGGTGATGCTGGGTCTTGTATTCAAGTGGTTTCTTTCGTGTGAGTTCTCACTATTTGATACTCCCTAGGGTTAGTTCTCTAGTAGTCTAGGGTCTTGGAGTCAGTGCTCGCACTCCAAAGGCTCAGGGCTTGATCTCTGATCAGAAACAAAGATTCCAGAAGTAGTTTGTTATGGCATTAAGTGAGATTAAAACAAATACCCAAAAACGAGAAACCAGAGAAGAACCCCAGACAAGTGGCAGTTACAAAATCAGGCTAATAATAATTAAAATAATGGAATGTACACATATACATACATATCCATGAGCAAAGTCAAAGCAGTCCAACAAAAATAAAATACAGTTGATTGACCAGGTGAACAAAGGAAATAGAAAATCATTTACCAGTTAAGAACAAAACTAACAAAAGCACAAACTGGAAAACAAAACTAAAGCAAGGTGCTAAGTGTGGAATAAAGCAGTGAAAACAAAATTAGCAAATATGTTGAGAAGAAAGGAGAGAAAGAAAAGAGAGAAAGAATAGATATGCAAAGATAAGTAGAGGTAGATGAAGAAGATTTTTATACATTAAAGATATACTGCGTGGGGAAAAGAACAGTAGAAAAAGCAAAGGAATAAATGTAGAAAATATAATAGGTTTAAAAAATTAAAAATTAAAATGATGAAGAGGAAAGAAACAAAACAGAAAACAAAGAAAAAAGGAAAAGATAAGGAAAACTCTACAGAACTGCAAAAGCCCAACCTAGAGGCAGAGGTTTATAACAACAACAAAAAATGTGACTGAGAAAAAAGAAAAAGCTCAAAACTTAATTGGATTTCTTAGTGCCAATAAAGTCAACAACTGCAACAGAGGGGGAAAAAAGGAAAAGAAAACCCAAAAGAATCTACAGACCAAGTCAAAAAATAAGAATAATAAATGTTTTTCTTGAGTCACTGCTGTCAGAGTCCTTTCCCTCACTGGGAGTCACACTCCGTGTTACCTTCCTAGGATGCCCTCCAACACTTTGTTGATCTCTGGACCTGCTGTGGGGGCAGCTCAGATTCTAATTTAGTCCTACTCCTATATGTTCTTGCCTCCAATGTCCACAGCTATCAGATCTACTGCGTCTTCTATTGTGGGAGCTCTCAGTGGCCTTTTATATATTCCTTAGATACAGAGTCTGCCTAGTTGATCATGTGGATTTAGTCTGAAGCTTGTACAGCTGGTGGGAAGGTTTTGGGTCCTATTCCTTAGACTCACTTCCCCTGGGTTTCAATTGTGGTTTTATTTCCACCTCTGAATGTGGGTTGTCTACCTGGGTTTGCTCCTGAGGCTGCCCTGGAGGTTTTGGGTTTGCCCCTTGGGTTTGCCTCCACACCTCCAGGTGTGGAGGTGGTGCGGCTATTTGGGTCACAGGGGTTCTGGCAGCACCAGATATTCAGAGGAGTTGGCGGCTAGGGAAGCAGGACTTCCCTGGTGGCTCAGCGGTTAAAGCGTCTGCCTCCAATGCGAGAGACCCGGGTTTGATCCCTGGGTCGGGAAGATCCCCTGGAGAAGGAAATGGCAACCCACTCCAGTATTCTTGCTTGGAGAAATCTCATGGACTGAGGAGCCTGCTGGGCTGCAGTCCATGGGGTCACAAAGAGTTGGACACGACTGAGTGACTTTACTTACTTACTTACTTACTTAGCAGAGTATGGCAACAAGTATTGGCCAATATGCTCCAGATTCTTGCTTGGAGAATCCCCCTCCCTGACAAAGAAGCCTGGCAGGCCACAGTCTACAGGGTCACAAAGAGTTGTACACGATGGAAGTGACCCCACACGCATAGACACAAGACTTTTTTTTTTTGCCTGTGGCAGCTCTGCCCCAGTGAGAATTGAGCGTAAAGGTGGCGAAGCTACTTGGCTTGCGGGGACCCTGGTGACACCAAGTGTGCAGGGACATGGGTTGTTTCTGCCACAAGAGTTATGGCCCTATCAGAGTCTTTTTTTGAGCCTGTTGTAGCTGGCAATCAGAAGGCCTCTTTGGCCAGTCTTTCTCCGTACCTCTGCCTTTTCAGGCACTTAGAGGGTTCCCTTCTCTGTTGTTCTGGTGCATCAGGCACATAGAGGGCCCCCCCCCCCCCGGCTGGGGTCCTACTCTGTATATCAGGGCGTCAGGCACTTAAAGGGGCACCCTGGGTGGGGTCCTACCCTTTAGTTCAGTGAGTCAGGCATTTGATGGGCCAGCCTCTATTGTTCAGCTGCTGATGCTGGCATGTGGGGAGAGAGAAGCTATGATGATGGCTCCACACTCTACGTGTGACTCAGCAGTATTGCCTTGCTTCCCTGTCTGCCTGGCTTTCCTCCACTGGCATTTCCCACCACGATCTCCTCCCTTACATCCCCTCAATCCCTCTCTTCACAGTCAACAGTGGCCCTCATCCTGGAGTTGCTCCACAATCCCTAAACTCCAGCTTCCAGCCACTGTGCTTTCCAGGGGACCAGCGTTCCTGTCTGGGGTATGCATGGCTGTGGCAAGGGCTGTCTGATTCTCATTCCATTTAGGCTGCCAAGATCAGCTATTTCACTCTCAGCCTTAAATGTTTTTCCTCTGACTCAGACAATTGCCTCACTGTAGGGATTGGACCCCTGCAGGTCCAGTCCTACTAACACTCCTGCTTACTCCTGTAGTTCCTTTGCCCTACCAAGTTTTGCGTGGGTCTATATATTCTTTTCCACTAGTCATGTACTCCTGTCCACTCTCACTGGTGTTCCGCATGCACTTCTGTGTCTGAGGTGTATTCCTGATGTATCCATGAAGAGAGATGTACTCCATGTCCACCTATTCCTCTGCCATCTTCATATGCTCTCCCCTCATTTGACTTTTATTTTTCTTTTTATTATTATTATTATATTTTACTTTACAATACTGTATTGGTTTTGTCATACATTGACATGAATCCGCCATGGGTGTACATGAGTTCCCAATCCTGAACACCCCTCCCACCACCCTCCCCATATCATCTCTCTGGGTCATCCCAGTGCACCAGCCCCAAGCATCCTGTATCGAACCTAGACTGGTGATTCATTTCTTACATGATAGTATACATGTTTCAATGCCATTCTCCCAAATCATCCCACCCTCACCCTCTCCCACAGAGTCCAAAAGTCTGTTCTATACATCTCTGTCTCTTTTGCTGTCTCGCATACCGGGTTATCATTACCATCTTTCTAAATTCCATATATATGTGTTAGTATACTGTATTGGTGTTTCTCTTTCTGGGTTGCTTCACTCTGTATAATTGGCTCCAGTTTCATCCACCTCATTAGAAGTGATTCAAATGTATTCTTTTTAATGGCTGAGTAATACTTTGTGTATATGTACCACTGCTTTCTTATCCATTCATCTGCTGATGGACATCTAGGTTGCTTCCATATCCTGGCTATTATAAATAGTGCTGTGATGAACATTGGGGTACATGTGTCTCTTTCAATTCTGGTTTCCTTGGTGTGTATGCCCAGCAGTGGGATTGCTGGGTCACAAGGCAGTTCTATTTCCAGTTTTTTAAGGAATCTCCTCGCTGTTCTCCATAGTGGCTGTACTAGTTTGCATCCCCACCAACAGTGTAAGAGGGTTCCCTTTTCTCCCTGCCCTCTCCAGCATTTATTGCTTGTAGACTTTTGGATCACAGCCATTCTGACTGGCCAGAAATGGTACCTCATTGTGGTTTTGATTTGCATTTCTCTGATAATGAGTGGTGTTGAGCATCTTTTCATGTGTTTGTTAGGCATCTGTATGTCTTCTTTGGAGAAATGTCTATTTAGTTCTTTGGCCCATTTTTTGATTGGGTTGTTTATTTTTCTGGAACTGAGCTGCAGGAATTGCTTGTATATTTTTGAGATTAGGTCTTTGTTAGTTGCTATTATTATAACAGCTTTTTGAAAGATTGCTAGGCCATGTGATGTTTTTCAAAAAAGTCACAGCTACCTATTATGACAATAATAGTTTCAAAAGTTGACTCTTGCAGTGTGGCAAGAAGCAGTATTTAGGATATGATCTAAAGCTTTAAATGCATTTGCTATAGCTTCGAGATTAGTCTTAAGCCAAGACAGGACAGTGTTTACATCTCCATCACCCTGAGGATTAGTACATGGTATCAAGGAATGCCGGCAATACTGTACCTGGGCACCTGGGCACTGCTTATTGGCCATCGTGAGCATTAGAACAGAATGGTATTGAAATGCTGCAAACAATGAAAACTAAAAATGAGTCCTCTCAAAGGGAGAAGAAAAGATATCAAAGATGATCACTCTAAGAGGAGACATTAGGCCTGAAAGTCACTAGGACCAGCTACAAATGTAACAGTCTATCTATAGAACATGGAATTTTCCAAGATCCAGTTTTAGTCTTCATGTGACAAGCACCTATCATAAGATATTAACAAGAAAATTACTCAGAGATGATAAAAATACATGTAACTTAAAAAAAAACACAGCTAACTTTTTAAATAACTCATTTCTATTAGAACTAGTATACATTGAACACTCAAAAAGAAAAATCTATCATATCATTTTGCTTCCACTCTTTGGCTTAATGAATGATCAAGAAAAATGCATTATTTGGTTGAAAACAGGCATATGGAGAGCCAACAAGTATACCAGTGAGATGACTATTGTGACTTTGACAGAGTGAAACACCCACAACCCACGGCAGTCAAGGCAGCAACTTCCCTCCTTGTATTGGATTTCACCAGATAAGACTACTGCTGGAGGTCCTCTTGAAAGACTATACCACACTTTTGCTATTAATTTCTAAAGAAGTATTTTTTAGTAACTATTTGGAGGAAGAAACAAAGGAGTCAAACAAATATCTGGTACTAACTATGTTTTCCAGAAGTGAAAAGTGAAAGCGAAGTCACTCAGTCATGTCTGACTCTTTGCGACCCCATGGACTATAGCTTCCCAGCTCCTCTGTCCATGGGATTTTCCAAGCAAGAGTACTGGAGTGGGTTGCCATTTCCTTCTCCATAAAAAAAACACAGCTAACTTTTTAAATAACTCATTTCTATTAGAACTAGTATACATTGAACACTCAAAAAGAAAAATCTATCATATCATTTTGCTTCCACTCTTTGGCTTAATGAATGATCAAGAAAAATGCATTATTTGGTTGAAAACAGGCATATGGAGAGCCAACAAGTATACCAGTGAGATGACTATTGTGACTTTGACAGAGTGAAACACCCACAACCCACGGCAGTCAAGGCAGCAACTTCCCTCCTTGTATTGGATTTCACCAGATAAGACTACTGCTGGAGGTCCTCTTGAAAGACTATACCACACTTTTGCTATTAATTTCTAAAGAAGTATTTTTTAGTAACTATTTGGAGGAAGAAACAAAGGAGTCAAACAAATATCTGGTACTAACTATGTTTTCCAGAAGTGAAAAGTGAAAGCGAAGTCACTCAGTCATGTCTGACTCTTTGCGACCCCATGGACTATAGCTTCCCAGCTCCTCTGTCCATGGGATTTTCTAAGCAAGAGTACTGGAGTGGGTTGCCATTTCCTTCTCCAGAGGATCTTCCTAACCCAGGGATCGAACCCAGGTCTCCCGCTTTGTAGGCAGAGGCTTTACCATCTGAGCCACTAGGGAAGTCCAGAAGTTTGATATAATTCATTGCTCTCATTAAAAAAAAAATGTGTTATTTTTTGGCTGTGCTGGGTCTCTGTTGCCATGTGAGCTCTTCTGTGACTGCTAGGAGCCAGAGCACTGTCTGGTTGTGGAATGCAGGCTTCTCACTGTGGTGGCTTCCCTTGTTGCAGAGAACGGGTTCTGGGGCGCGAGGGCTTCAGCAGTCGTGGCTCCCGAGCTCTAGAGGACAGGTTCAGTAGCTGTGGAGCACACACTTTCCTGCAGCATCTAAGATCTTCCCAGATCAGGGATCAAACCTGTATCTCTTGCACTGGCAGGCAGATTCTTTACCACTGAGCCACCAGGGAAGGTCCATTATTCTCCTTTTTAAATAGTCAGATAAACACATGCCCTAAAGCCTGTCCTAGTATGGGGACTTAATTCAGCCTTCCCATTGAATGCCTCCATCTGTCTATAACAGATGTCTTCCCTCAAAATATCAGGCCATGATCATCTTCCCTATAGTTTCCCCGATTTGGCTCAAAGCCATCTCTAATCATTTCATGGAGCAAAGAGTTCTCTGAAACTGTCACTTTGTAAAGGAGTCTTAGTACCAACTCCTTACCAGAAGACCCAAGGCCTCTATCCCTATGAACTTCAGCTCCTAGGGCCTACATTGATATCTGATATCCCAGCTCCTTTTCATAGCTGACATCAGAAATTTTATTCTTTCAGTTTTGGTTAAGTATGAGATATTTTTATTAATATTTCTAAATTTAGCATTTCTATGTTTTGGAAAGTGGATGCAACTAGCTTAGTTTATCCTGTTGTATAGAATTTTAGAGTGGGTAAAATATTAGAGGTCCTATCTTTACTCCATGAATTGAAATTTCAATTTATTTATATATCATCAGGTACCAGATGAGTTTGGCACTTGAAAAAAAATTACCCGGATTTCTTATATTCGTATCAAATCTCTAAGCTAGAGACTCAATTCTACATATAGCAAGTATCGCCAGTGTACTGGGCTGCTGAAGATAACAAAAGGTATAAATTATAGACTCTGACTTTAAAGGGAGCTCATATTTTAAAAATGAGGGTTCCAAATGTGGACAGATAATTGTAAAATGATGTAACAAGTCTATTACTAGAAGTATGAATGGAATGCTTTGATAGACTTGAGGCTCAATGCAGCACACACAGTCAGAGAAAACTGGAGACCATGCTACTGGTGCTAGATTAGGAAGAATCTGTAAATGTGCGTGTGTGTGCATGCGTGTGTGTATGTGCGTGTGTGTATGCATGTGTGTGTGTCTATGGAGCTGCTGGTGGTAATAAGGACATTCCAGGCAGAGGGAAGAGACTGCTGATGCCAAAATAAACAGTGCTGATAGTGACTGTGTAGGAGTCAAAAATATATTAAAAAGGACCTCTACAAGTCATGGGCTATATAGGGTTTAACTCAACAAACAGTTGTGAGGTCAACTTTGTGGAAACCATCTGCCATTGAAAAACATACCCTGCATGTAGACGTGGCAGGGATTGTATGCATCTTTATTTTACTGTTGAGAATAGTAAATATTCATAATTTGAATGTTTAAAAAAAAACTTCCAAGTTTTTCAAAATAAGTGTAAATGTATCATTTTAGGAAAGAGCAAATGTGAAGTTGTAATGGAGGCTGGCCACTATTATGCTCTCACACAGCCACCCTCACAACTCAGGTCTTCACCCTCTCTCACTACCTACCACCCTATTCAGTTCACATCTCTGTTCCTCCATCTTTCTCTGCCTTTTCAGGAAGGCAAAGTTAAGACTCAGAAGTACTTCTCCCAAACAATCATCAGTGCTACACTGATTATGCAGTCAACAAGTCATCAAAGACCAAAGGAATGGATAGGATGACTTATTTTCCTAATCAGGGTAGATGACGGTAAGTGATGTTAGAGGAATCATAGTAAAATTTTCTTTTCTCATTAATTCTCATACTTTTCTTTGTATATATTCTATGGAGATCACAGAATGATACAAGCATTGATTATGTCAGTGTCTTACAAGGAGAAGAAGTATTTTATTTGGTGAATGACTGAATATAATTTAATTGAGCCAAAAAACCCAACACAGCTGCTGGGACAACCTGACATCTACGTGCAAGAATGAAGTTGGCTACTTATCTCACTCCATACATAAAAATCAAATCAAAGATCTTGGGAGGGGGTCAATGGGGAATGCCTGCTCATAGGTAGAGGATTTCTTCTTTGGGTTTTGAAAATGTTCTGAAATTAACAGTGATTACTGCACAGGCTCATGAATCTACTAAAAAACATGAATTATCATTCTAAAAGGATAAATTTTAAGGTATATAAATTATATCTGAATAAAAAATACAGATGACAAAAAACCCCAAAATAAACTGCAGTGATAAAACCATAGTCTGGAAAGTTGGACTGAGGCTCTTATTGAAATATTCCACTTATGTAGTCCTAATACTGAAAAGAGTAATACAAGTTAAAGATAAAAAGAACGTGTTTTAGTTTAAAAGAAAATTGAAAATAGTCAAAAAGATATACTGTATTTTAATAATTTTAATATGCCTATTTTTCACATTTCTGAAACGGAAATGAATCCTATAATTGATAGGGTGTCACAGTTTATTTGGCTGCATTTTTCTTTCTTCATGGTGCATAAAATCGTGATATATCTTAGATTCAATGAAATGTTTGATTTTTAGAATTATGTGGCAGAGGCTGCCAGCTATCCTTCAATGTTTCTCCTCTTCCTAAACAGTAATAAAAATTTTAACTGGGTAAATGACTACCCAGTCAAAACTATATTTCAAGTTTTCTTGATAGATAATTATGGCCACATGCCTAAGTTCTGGCTAATAGTATTATGCAGAAGTAACATGTGCAACTTCTGGTTTGTGCCCTTAAAGAGAAGGAACATGCCCTCCCTTCTCTTCTTTTTCCTCCTCCCTCCTCTGAGATTCCCTTCCTTCCAAACTGCGGATGTGATAGTGGGAGTTGAACAGCCATCCTGATCTATGAGATAGAAACCCAGTGTTGATGGTGGTAGATCAATGAAAAAAGACACCTGAGTTCTTAATAACTATGAATCCAATACTCTAGCCCTACATTGACTCTGTAGGGTGATAAAGTTCTATTTTGTCTAAGTCATTCTTATTTTCAGTGTCTTAGCTACAGAAGCTGAACAATATTCTATATAATATGAGTAGTTTTTGACTGTCATTTTTTTAGAACTGTTATTACTTTCTCCAATGGGCTAAATAATGCTCCCTCTAAACATACACACACATGTCTGGGCCAAAAGTGAGTTACCAAATGTAACATGTACTTATAAGGAATGTATGGTGAATAGCTTTTCACTTTTCTTTATCATGGAAGAATGATTTCAGCCCACATTCAGCCTACATTTCTAAAGAATACCTCTGTTAGGATGTCTGTTCAGTGCTGTGGGAAGACAGCCTTTTCAGTGCAACAAGATTTCTTGATAATGCTAAACCTGCCTCGTCAGTTGAATTCTTCTGGCTTTGTGTTGATGTGGTAAAAATACATGATAGGATTTCACCATTAAGAAAATTCTTTCAGCAATACATGTACAGTCAAGTTTGATTCCTGGAGAGCTGAACATTTGGGTCATGCGTTTTAAAAAATAAATGTCTCATGACAAAACTTTATGAAGATGTAACAATCTGGAAGTCTAGCTCTGTCAGAGAGGCAAGGGTGTGGACAGTTGTGCTGTGGAGGGTGAGGCTACTCTGTCCTTTTAACAGCCATGCTCTTGTTCTTCATATCTGAGGAGAAGGAATGGTGAGGAGGCCTGTGGGCTTGATTTTATTAATGCCACCATCTAGAATACAGATTCTCGGATATTTCATCTTCACAAGATGAGCGCAAACTGAAAAAAAAAAGATAAATTTATAAAGGATACACAAAATTGATATCTCTCTAATCTCATTTTTTTCCCTCAAGTTGCCCCACTCCAGTACTCTTGCCTGGAAAACCCCATGGGCGGAGGAGCCTGGTAGGCTGCAGTTCATGAGGTAGCAAAGAGTTGGACACGACTGAGAGACTTTACTTTCACTTTTCACTTTCATGAGCGACTTTACTTTCACTTTTCACTTTCATGCATTGGAGAAGGAAACGGCAACCCACTCCAGTGTTTTTGCCTGGAGAATTCCAGGGACAGAGGAGCCTGGTGAGCTGCCATCTATGGGGTTGCACAGAGTCAGACACAACTGAAGCGACTTAGCAGCAGCAGCAGCAGCAGCAGCAGCAACAGATGAAACAATGGTGATATCACTGCTGTCAGTGTTCTATCAACAAATCATTAATTTAGTTTTTAATATAAATTAATCCCTCTTTCAAACGTATTCATGCTATGGTATAAATGTGTCTCTCTAGTTCTCTTTTAAACTTGTTTGAATAGGCAGTAAATATACATGGTAAACAGTTCTAACGATACAAAAGGGTAAGCAGTGAGACCTACACTCCTCCTTCTTAGTCCTCCACCCCAAGAAATCGTTAACATTATTATTTTTCCTATATCCTTCCAGTGATTGCCAAAACATTCTCAAATCTATATTTTGAACAATTTTTATAGTATTTTCAACATATTAGTTATTGCAATTATGTGCACAATATCCCAGAGAGGGCCAATGTTGCTTAGTTGCTAAGTCATGTTCGACTCTTCTGTGACCCTATGGACGACTGTAGCCCTTCAGGCTCCTCTGTCCATGGGATTTCCCAGGCAAGAATACTGGAGCACATTGCAATTCCTTTCTCCAGGAGATCTTCCTGGACGAGGGATAGAACCCATGTCTCCTTCACTGGCAGGTGGATTCTTTACTGCTGAGCTACCAGGGAAGGGAGGGTCCATAAACTGGTTCTAACATGTTTTTGGAGCAACTGCAATAACAGTTTAAGACTATCAACTTGGAATAAATAGGAAGGACTGCTCTAAGAAGTCTTCTAGATGCCTAACAAAGCAGGGCTTTGAAAAATTATCAAGACATACACACATCTCCCTGGCTTGCCCATGTCTACGTATCCAGGATTGTTGATTATCTTTCTCTACTCCTTGTACTTGAGTTGTGGACTGTAATCAGTCCCCTCATAGGGATAACTTTAGGACTCCGAGTCTTTTTTTGTTGTACACTGTTTGTTGGAAACAGGCTCCAGCTCCCACCAACTCCTGGGTTTTAGTTACTCCTCAAAACAATCCCCCTCCCACCTGCCTAATTTCTACTTATTTCTGTACTCAGGCAGTTCCTTGTCTAGGAGCCAAGTTTGCATTAGGAGACCCTCTTCTCAGCCCCCAGGTTTTTTGTGCAAATCTTTATCTTTGGCTTACATCAATGTAAATTGCCTATTTAAGAGTCTGCTGTTCTAGCAAACTGTAAATTCCTCTAGGACAGTGACAGTGTTGTTTAGTTAGTTAGTTAAGTCGCTCAGTCGTGTCCGACTCTTTGCGACCCCGTGGACTGTAGCTCACCAGGCTCCTCCATCCATGGGATTCTCCAGGCAAGAATACTGGAGTGGGTTGCCATTTCCTTCTCCAGAGGATCTTCCTGACCCAGGGATCGAACCCAGGTCTCCCACATTAGAGACAGACGCTTTAACCTCTGAGCCACCAGGGAAGCCTGACAGTGTTGTTTATGTATTTTTTTGGCCACACTGTATGGCATGTAGAATCTTAGTTCCTTGACTAGAGATCGAACTTGTGCCCCTTCCTGTGGAAGTGCAGAGTCTTAACCATTGGACCGCCTGGGAAGTTCCCCGTATCTTTTTATCTCTAATGCCCTGGACATGGCAGGGATTCAATATACGCCTACTGATCTGAACTAAACTATGATACAGGACTAATAACTGAGGGCAAAAGAGTGAAGTAGAGAAGGTTTTCTTGGGCTCTCTGGCATTCCCTCTCTATATGTGGTCCCTGTTCCTCCTCCTTGGGTGTTTGTGTCCTCACGTTCTTCTCAATTACTTTATCATAAGCTGATCTCAGATCCTTCAAGAAAAATGACTAATACTTGCTCACAATCCTATTGTCTCTTGGGAGTATTTGAAGCTTATCTGAAGCTTAATATTGGTGGAATCACAAGCCAGCAGTCTTGACTTTATGGTTCGAGAGAATCAGCTGAGTGGTTTGGTCAGGGTAACTTCGAGGCCTCACTCAGAGATTCTGCTAATAAGCAATAGATCTGGGGCTCAGAAATGCGTTTTTTTTTGTTGTTGTTGTTTTGTTTTTAAACAAACACCATTAGATATTTCTAAAGCAGGTCTGTGGACAATATTTTCAAAAATACTATCTTAAGCCCAAAGGATAAAGGTCTTGGTAAGTAGGTAAAACAGATGTTAATGGATTTGGATCTTTCAGAACAACTCACAGAAATGGACCTCAATATTGCTGACCCACTTATCTTCTCCATTTCTGTAGAGCCTTAAGAGATTCAAAGGCCATGTACCTTTCAAACCCTACACTCTTTCAGAGCCACTGCTGCTGCTGCTGCTGCTTAGTCACTTCAGTCGTGTCCGACTCTGTGTGACCCCATAGACAGCAGCCCACCAGGCTCCTCTGACCTGAGGTTCTCCCAGCAAGAACACTGGAGTGGGTTGCCATTTCCTTCTCCAATGCATGAAAGTGAAAAGTGAAAGTGAAGTTGCTCAGTCGTGCCTAACTCTTAGCGATCCCATGGACTGCAGCCTACCAGGCTCCTCCATCCATGGAATTTTCCAGCAAGAGTACCAGAGTGGGTTGCCATTGCCTTCTCCCTCCAGAGCCACTGAGGGTCTCCTTAATAGTAGTTAATGTTGAAGAGAAACAGTGCCCCTTGATCCAAAAGGTATCACGTGAGCTACAGTGCAAAGGGATCTGATCTCCATCCTGTTCTTCCTGCTTATTTATCCTTGAACCCCAGTCCTTCAGAACAGAGGCACCAGACTCATCCGCCCTGAGTATTGCAGGCAGCAAGCCCCTGTACCATATGATTACTGAAACACCTTGGCTTCATTCTCCCACATGCAGTGATACAATTACCATTTAGGTTGAAATTCTAAAATAAACATACCATTACTCAAAAGGTCTTGTGGATAAGCAGTCTTAGCGTTCAGTACTTTCAAAACACTGTAGAAGTCAGAAAATGAGTAAGACAGGACTTACTGTACATTTAACTAATCTCTCTGAAACTCTGCTGTAGAGCTGGAAAGCTCCCACTGTTATTTTAAGAGGAGGGACATAACAAGTAGGTTACTTATTGAGCTGGAAAATGGTAAAGGTGAAGCAAGCAGAACTGAGCATTTTATAACAATCAGACTGCTGCAATGTGGGAGGTCTAAGAAGAAAAGCAGAAATGGAGCAACAAGGAGATGGCACATGTTTAGGTGCCTTGAAAAGAGGCAAGCCTGTGCTTAAGAAAAAGAGCAAGTGTTGAGTTTTCAGGTTAAGATTATAAGTTCTGCTCCCCCAGTCCTCTGCTTGTTGTTCCAATGATCCATGTAACATACTTGGCCCTAACAGTGAAGCCATGACAGTATCTTTCCACTTCTGTGATAGAAACAGCTCTTCTCCATCTATTCATTTGTTCATTCATTTATATATCAATCAAACATTTCATTGAACACCCACGAAGTACCAGGCACTGCTGGTTTTTGCAGCGCTTACAGTGGAGGAGACAGTAACAATATTCAACAGTATTGCTATTATACCAGCAGAAGTTCAAGGTACTTCTGTATTTAACAGAGGTTTGGAGGGGGACCTTTTGCCCTCTCCCCACTCCTCTTTCATTAGTGATACCTGGAAGGAATGAGAACCCAGGTGTGATGGCCACAGGCATTATACTGATCTTTGAGGCTATAGCTGGACAGGTTATGGAGGAAAGAAATGACTATGAACTCATGTGTGAAAACAGCCACGTCACTTATGGAGAAGACACATGGTGAACAGAGGAGAACCAGGCGTACAGAGTTCAGGTTTCATCCACTTCTGCTCTCTGTCTGGCTCTGGCATTGGTGTGAAGGGCCTGGTGTGGACTGCAACTGAAACTCTGGGAGAGGCCTGACTTCAAGCAGAAATCACAAACCTACCGAACAATATCCTTGGTGGAAATGGCAATATATCACATTGGACCAGTGCTGTGAAGCCATCAAAATCATCTAGGTGCTTTTAGTAAACAGTGATACCCAGGCCCACTCTACGTTAGTAAGAAGTAGAGTTTCTCGGGATGAATCTCCAGTATCATTTTTGTTTTATTCACCTAGAATCTATAGTGGTTTTATTGTATACTCAGATTGATGACAGCTTTATTAGATAATGAGATTCATTTGCTGTTCATGTTTGTTTGGGACCTCAAACTGTAATTCTTGTAAGTATAGTCCAGTGTGGTGAGCAAGTCACTTTGCACTAAAAGAGGCTGCCATGTTGTGGGGCTAGAATTTGCAAGACCAAGTCTTGTGTGGAGACAATGGGGTTCCTCAAACTGCACAATCAGTGTAGATCTTGGAAAAGACTCTGAGGCCAGGAAAGACTGAGGGCAGGAGAACAGGGTGACAGAGGATGAGATTGTTGGATGGCATCATTGACTCAAGGGATGTGAGTTTGAGCAAACTCCAGGAGACAGTGAAGGACAGGGAAGCTTGGCGTGCTGCCGTCCATGAAGTCACAAAGAGTTGGACATAACTTAGCGACTGAACAAGAAGAAGAAGACAACATCATATGTGGAAATGGCAGAATGCAGTATTTTCTCGGATAGAATTTTGGGAATTACAGCAATAGTGGCAGCTGCATTTCTTGTGGGATGTACTCCCATGTGGAGAGGGCAAAGCCCTTGCATTTTTATCATTCTTCTGGTTAGTGGGATCTGGCAGTGGTATTCGTTTCTAGGGTAGGCACACTTCAAATCAGCCCTGTCTGAAAATGGCAGGCTCTTGTGCGTGCCACTCATCTTGTTTTCTCTCTTTATCTTGCATCTTAGCTTGCAATAAGAGGCTGGCATGTTTGTCCAAGAAATCAAGTTCTACTATAGGAGGAGAGGGAGTGGAGAAGAGGGATTTTTGATCTGCCACAGAGTAGTGCAGGTTAACCAAGGCCAAGAAATCACAGCTGAGAACAGGTGAAAGGTGTGAGGGGACTAGAGCAGGATCACGTTGTTTCTCACCGAGTAGCCTAGGAAACTCTGTAGTAGAATGTATAGTGGCAGCAGGAATTTAAGAAAACCGGGCTTCTTACGAGATTCCGCAAGGAGCACATTGCAGATAATTAAGTTCCTTGATGTGAAAGTCTGGCCTTGTGAGCTTTAAGTTCATAGTGGGGACTTGATAATGGTCATGAATTGACCAAATTCCTGGTGATAGTCAAACTGAGAAATCTAATATGAACAAAATACAGGTGATTTCTCCATCTAAAGAATAGGGTTGCCTTGGGTCAAATATAACTCAAGTACTGTCTTGTCCTGACCCTTGAGATTTCTGGGGTCACTAATAAATGTTCTCATCATTTTAATCATTTAACTCAGTGATCCCAATTAGAAACACAAGAGTTGTGACAACCATTAGTAGGAAAGAGGTAGAAATACTGTATGATTTCACTTACATGTGGAATTAAAAACAGTCAAGCTCATAGAAGCAGAGGTAGAATGGTGGTTGCCAGGAGTGAGGGGATCAACGGGAGGAGATGGGCAGATGTTGGTCAAAGGGTACAAAGTTTCAGTTGTGCAAGATGAATAAATTCTGGAGATCTAATGTATATCATATGACTACAGTTACTATATACAGCAAGTATAACAGTACTGCATGGTATACTTGAAATTTGCTAAGAAAGAAAATGGTAACTATGTGAAGTGATGGATATGTTAATTAGCTTGAATTTGGTGATCATTTAATAAATGTATATATATCAAAACATCAAGTTGTACACGTTTAATATATACAATTCTTCTGTGTCAATTATACCTTATTAACACTGAAACAAAAAAGAGGGCTATATAAGGTGTGAAACCAGTTTTCACAGTATTAACATCTAATAACAATAGGCAGTGGCTACTTTACTTTCTTATTTCACTCACAGAAGCAAAATCAGCAGGAGGGCAAAACCAAGAAGGTGAACACAAGGTCAGTAATCATCTTACACCCTTATCAAAGGTATCTGTGACAAGTAAGGAGCAGGACAGGTAATTCCAGGGTATTAGTCTAGCATGTTATATACTGAAATATGGTTAATTATGCTTTAAGAAAAAAAATGAGAATTTACAAAAACAGATATTATATGGTCTAAGCTTTCTGGTCCATGTTTTTTTGAGACATAACTATCCTAATGGTGTTTGGGATATTCAGAATCCATGCTATGGTATACATTAGTCTTCTATTCTTGGAACTAATCTTTGGGGATTAAGAAATGTGATAGTATAAAAATTTCATATTAAACATTTTTGATTGCTTTGTTTTATGTAAGAAGACATATAAATAATTATAGTGCACTAACTCAATGTGTTTTCTCATTTTACTTTTCTGTTGCCAATGTTTTCTGTCTCCATTTCATCTCTTCCCATTCTCTCTCTCTTTACCTTTTCATTAAGAAAAATATCTAAAAATATGAAAATAGACATACATGAGTATAATCAGCCTGTAGGTATCCAACACCCAGCTTGAACAATTATAACTTATAGACAATTTATTTCATTTATTCCTCCTACTCAATCCTCTCAACCACAATTATCATCTTGATATAAATCCCATATATCATTTAGCACATAAATATGTATCTCTGAAATAAAATGACTTAAAAATATAACCATAGGATGACTATCACATTCAATATATTAACAATAATCCCTAATATAATTAAATGTTCAGTAAGTGTTCAAATTTCTAACTACTTCATATATGTTACCTACTCATCCATCTCTCCCAATATACTGTATGCTCCATAAAAGGACTTTGTCCCAGAACAGTGTCTAGTCCATAGCATTTTCTCTCAGCTGAATAACAGATCCATTTATTCAACAAAGAACACCTACTATGTGTCAGGTATTATGCTAGGTACTGGGTAAGCGTCTTACTGCCAATGGAAGAGGTAGAAAGGACTTTTGGGCAAACAGCAAGGAAATTGGTTCTGTTACAAGTTAAATGCTATTTTCTTTTATCCTTTACTAATAGGGTATTCTTTCAAATTTTGCATAAGTTGAAAGAGGTAAGGTGATTTTTTAAAAATGTCTTTAAAAGTTATCGATATAAAAACATTTATACAAAAAAGTAATTATGATGAAGTTTATATAGAAATAATAAAACTTTGTGATAATTTTTATGTAGAATCCAAAGAGTAGTCAGATGATAGACAACATCCTCGATCATTTCCACAGTTAAGGAACCAAAGCAGATGAACAAATATGAAGACAATACAGTGAAAGTTTCATTTCTACTCTTGGCCTCCATTCTTAGTCCTTTTTCTCTCAATGGGTTTGGTAATTTTTAATGGTATGTGGCCCACTCAAGGGGTAAATGGAAAAAAAGATATGTTAATATTTTCATGTACAGTGATAAATTTCTCTCCTTTGTCTCTTCTGTTTTACTGTCATATGTGATTGTAACAAAATCCCAGAGGAATAAAGGAAAGGAAAATAATTTTAATGTTTTAAAGTATACACTTTGAATAGAAATGACAAGAAAAATAAATATTTCCCAAAGTCACAAAATACATAAGCACAACAGAAGTCAAGGCAACTTCTGCTCCATTGTTGGCTCTGTTTACAGCTCAATATCAGATTTTTTTTTCTCTCACACGTCCAAATGGTATTTTCCCTCTCTTCTTTTTCCATTTTCCTTTGATTTTTGTTTCCCTTGTTGATCATACTGGATCACAGCCTTGTCTAACTCGATGAAACTATGAGCCATGCTGTGTAGGGCCACCCAAGATGGACAAGTCATGGTGGAGAGTTCTGACAAAATGTGGTCCATTGGAGAAGAGAATGGCAAACCACTTCAGCATTCTTACCTTGAGAACACCATGAATGGTATGAAAAGGCAAAAAGATATGACACTGAAAGATGAACTCCCCAGGTAGGTAGGTGCCCAGTAGCTACTGGAAAAGAGTGCAGAAACAGCTCCAGAAGGAATGAAGAGGCTGAGCCAAAGCAGAAACAACGCCCAGTTGTGGATGTGTCTTCTGGTGAAAGTAAAGTCCAATGTTTGTAAAGAACAATACTACATAGGAACCTGGAATGTTAGGTCCACGAATTGAGGTAAATTAGAAGTGTTCAAACAGGAGATAGCAAGAGTGAACATTGACATTTTAGGAATCAGTGAACTAAAATGGATTAGAATTGGCAAATTTAATTCAGATAACCATTATATCTACTACTGTAGGCAAGAATCCCTTAGAAGAAATGGAGTAGCCCTCATAGTCAACAGGAGTCACAAATGCAGTACCTGGGTACAATCTAAAAATGACAGAATGATCTCTGTTCATTTCAAAGGCAAACCATTCAATATCACAGTAATCCAAGTCTATGCCTAAACCACCAATGCTGAAGAAGCTGAAGTCAAAGAGCTCTATGAAGACATATAAGACCTTCTAGAACTAACATGAAAACAAGATGTCCTTTTCATCATAGGGGACTGGAATATGAAGTATGAATGTATGAAGTTAAGAGATACATGGAGTAACAGGCAAGTTTGGTCTTGGAGTACAAACTGAGGCACGGCGAAGGTTAACAATTTTGCCAAGAGAATGTACTGGTCATAGCAAGCACCCTCTTCCAACAACACAAGAGATGACTCTATCTACACCAGGACATGACCAGATGGTCAATACTGAGATCAGATTAATTATATCTTTTGCAGCTGAAGATGGAGAAGCTCTAACAGTCAGCAAAAACAAGACTGGGAGCTGACTGTGGCTCAGATCATGAACTCCTTACTGCCAATTCAGACTTAAATTGAAGAAAGTAGGAAAAACCACTAGACCGTTCAGGTATGACCTAAATCAAATCCCTAACAGTGGAAGTGACAAATAGATTCAATGGATTAGATCTGATAGAGTGCCTGAAGAACTATGGACAGAGGTTTGTCACATTGTACAGGTGGTGGTGATCAAAACCTCCCCAAGAAAAAGAAATGCAAAAAGGCAAAATGGTTGTCTGAGGAGGCCTTACAAATACCTGAGAAAAGAAGAGAATCAAAAGGCAAAGGAAAAGGAAAAATTTAACCATCTGAATGCGGAGTTCCAAAGAACAGCAAGGAGAGATAAGAACACCTTCCTCAGTGATCAATGCAAAGAAACAGAGGAAAACAATAGAATGGGAAAGACTAGAGATCTCTTCAAGAAAATTAGAGATACCAAGGGAACACTTCATGTAAAGATGGCACAATAAAGGACAGAAATGGTATGGACCTAACAGAAGCAGAAGAGGTTAAGAAGAGGTGGCAAGAATACACAAAATATCTATACAAAAAAGATTTTAATGACACAGATAACCATGATGGTATGCTCACTCACCTAGAGCCAGACATCCTGGAATGTGAAGTCAAGTGGGCCTTAGGAAGCATCACTACGAACAAAGCTAGTGAAGGGGATGGAATTCCAGTTGAGCTATTTCAAATCTTGAAAGATGATGCTGTGAAAGTGCTGCATTCAATATGCAAGCAAATTTGGAAAATGCAGCAGTGGCCATAGGACTGGAAAAGGTCAACTTTCATTCCAATCTCAAAGAAAGGCGATGCCAAACAATGTTCAAACTACCACACAATTGCACTCATCTACCATGATAGGAAAGTAGCACTCAAAATTCTCCAAGCAAGGCTTCAACATTACATGAACTTTAACCTTCCAGATGTACAAGCTGGATTTAGAAAAGGCAGAGGAACCAGAGATCAAATTGCCAATATCCATTGGATAATAGAAAAAGCAAGAGAGTTCCAGAAAATATCTACTTCTGCTTTATTGACTATGCCAAAGCCTTTGACCGTGAGGATCACAACAAACTGGAAAATTCTGAAAGAGATGGGAATACCAGACCAGCTTACCTGCCTCCTGAGAAATGTGTATGCAGGTCAAGAAGTAACAGTTAGAACTGGACATGGAACAATGGACTAGTTCAAAATTGGAAAAGATATGCGTCAAGCTGTATATTGTCACCCTGCTTATTTAACTTATATGCAGAGTACATCATGCAAAATGTCGGGCTGGATGAAGCAGAAGCTGGAATCAAGATTGCCAGGAGAAGCATCAATAACCTCAGATATGCAGATGACACCACCCTTATGGCATAAAGCAAAGAAGAACTAAAGAGCCTCTTGATGAAAGTGAAAGAGGTGAGTGAGAAAGCTGGCTTAAAAGTCAACATTCAAAAAATGAAGATCATGGCAACCAGTCCCATCACTTCATGGCAAATAGATAGGGAAAAAACAGTGAGAGACTTTATTTTGGAGGGCTCCAAAATCACTGCAGATGGTGACTGCAGTCATGAAATTAAAAGACGTTTGCTCTTTGGAAGAAAAGCTATGGCCAACCGAGACAGCATATTTAAAAGCAGAGACACTACTTTGCTAACAAAGGTCTCTCTAGTTAAAGCTATGATTTTTTTCTGTAGTCATGTATGGATGTGAGAGTTGTACCATAAAGAAAGCTGAGTGCCAAAGGACTGATGCTTTTGAACTGTGGTGTTGGAGAAGACTCTTGAGTATCCCTTGGACTGCAAGGAGAGCAAAACAGTCAATCCTAAAAGAAATTAATCCTGATTATATACACTGGAAGGACTGATGCTGAAAATGAAGCTCCAATACTTTAGCTATCTGATGTGAAGATGTGACACATTTGAAAAGACCCTGATGCTGGGAGAGACTGAAGGCAGGAGAAGAGGATGACAGAGGATGAGACAGTTGGATGGTATCACCGACTCAATGGATATAACTGTGAGTAAGCTCCGGGAGTTGGTGAAGGACAGGGAAGCCTGGTGTGCTGCAGTCCACAGGGTCGCAAAGAGTTGGACTTGACTGATCGACTGAAAAACAACAATAAATCCAATCACTTGCACTAAAGCAAATTTTTCTTATATATAAGATATTAATATTTTGTAATGGAGACAATGGATTTTTACAATTTCTTGAAACAAATGCAAGTTATATCTTTTAATGGTCTTTTGAAATCTCCTTTCAGGCTATCAGCTGGACTTTGTCTCCTCTCCTAAAATAATACATTTATAATAAGTGGCACAGTGGTAATGAATCTGCCTACAATGCAGGGGAATGTGAGTTTGATCCTAGGGTTAGGAGGATCCCCTGGAGAAGGAAATGGCAACTTTTGCCTGGGAAATTTCATGGATAGAGGAGCCTGGCAGGCTACAATCCACAGAGTTGCAAACAGCTGGACATGACAGTGAGTGAGCACACACAAAGAAAAGCCCTACATCTTTTTCTTTTGTATTGTAGAATATTAAGTGTTTATAACTGGAAGGATTCTATACATACCCATATAGTTTTCACTGTCTTTTGAATTCCAGTCTGAACCTCTAAATACTTGACTCACATTTTTTTATACTAGCGTCCCACGAGCACTTCAAACTCAGTATATCCCAACATCATTACATTCCCTCCAAACCTACTTTATTTTCTCTTCCTTATCTGTTAATGGTATTGGCTGCTGCTGCTGCTGCTGCTGCTAAGTCGCTTCAGTCGTGTCCGACTCTGTGCGACCCCATTGACGGCAGCCCACCAGGCTCCCCCGTCCCTGGGATTCTCCAGGCAAGAACACTGGAGCGGGTTGCCATTTCCTTCTCCAATGCATGGACTGCAGTCCATGGTATTGGCAACCTCCTCAAAATCAAACCTGAAAACTTTAAGGTGATATTTTTACTTAAAAAAAAAATCAAAACTTCCTTTGGCTCCATAATCGATTAGGCATAAAACTGTTAGTTCTGTGATTTATCTTGGATCCATTCCCTCTTTTCCATTCCTCAGCTCATACTTCATTTTAGACCCCAATTATTCTTGAATTAGTCCCTCAGTTGTTCTTGCATTTTTAGTTCTTCCCATTCCATTTTACCCAGTACCCTGCTACCTCCATGGTAACATTATGGAGGACCTTCAGGAAATCCCCAGTAACTGTTGTGTAGAGATATGATCCTTTGTAGGGCTAGTGCCCTTCAGCAAGATCTGTGGATTTCTTAAAGGAATAACTTGCTTATTTATAGTCAGTAAGGGCAATCTGTAGTACCTAAAAGTTCTTATTCAAAGTTTCATTTTGATAATATATTAAGTCTAAAGTTTCTTTGAATTTTGAGAATGACAAAAGAAATTCATTTTAGACTTATACTTGCTTATTCTTTAGGTTAAAGGTTAATGAGAAGGTTGTCCTTTAGTATCTTAAATAAGGTAAAAGAAGATAGTGACAGGATGTTACCAGATGCATTGAGTCACATAATAATAGCAGGGAGGCCATTTCCTGAAATCTCTTCAAAGTTGCAGAGCTTTGGCTGTCAGTCTCAGAGAAACCCCTCTGTTGTCTTTTTTCAACAGCCATTTGAGCTTTGCTGACACCAGGGACTTAGAAACTATTTAGACAGTGCGAGACTGCAAGCTTAAGACAGAAGGTCAACTAAAGGTAGAATCTGGATAGAATCTGGCACTGAAATAGACTGGGAATATAGGAAGAGTGAAATTCTTTAACTGGTCTCTAGTTCTTGGTGTTTTAAAATTTCAATTTCTTTGGGAACATGGGCAAAAGAGAGGGGAGACACTTAAAAATAACTTTCCAAATGATTTTTTAAACTACAGCTGAGAATGTTACTTTCCTTCTTTAAAATCTTTAATAGCTCCCCACTGCTAAACTCCCTAGCACAGCATTGAAAGCCTTCTATAACCAAATACCCCCCCTATCTTTCCAGCCTTATCTGTAGTTAAAATGCTCTTCAGAGAAGCCCTGTGCTTTCTAATCAGCCTGTGTTATTTCCTTTGCCTGGAATGTTCCCGCCTGACTACGCCCTCCTCTCAACACTTTACCTTACTGAAATCCTACTGATAATTCAAGATCTAGGTCTATTATCACCTTCCCCATGAAACTTGAGGAATCCTTGACTTAACTTGAAGAAATTCCTTCCTTCTCACTGATTTTCTACAACTTTAACTATAAATCTCATAGCACATTGCATATTCCACTTTTGAGTTTTAATCAGTTGTATATGTGTCTTATTTTTTAATTAGATTTTTTCACTTCATACATGTCTTAATTAGATTGTAAGTTTTATATGGCCAAAGACTGCCTTTCTCATTTCTGCTTCCTCATAATAGTTTCCATCATGTAGACACTCAATGTTTGTTGTCTTAAACTAAACTTGTGGTTGATATTAGCATTTTGTCTATCAACTTCTTTTTACCAATTTCTATAAGTGCACTATCTACTGCAAACTATTATTTTTAAGATGTTCATTCTTAACTTAGTCATTAATTTAACCATCAAATATGAATTGAGTGCTTGCTACCTGAAGGGCAACTATGCTAGGGGCTGGGGGTGTGACAATGGATACAATGTAATTCCTCCTCCTCAGTGAGCCTGGAGTTCAGTAGGAGATGCAGGTAAGTGGACAGGTGACTACACTGCCATTTGATAAATGCTACACAGAACCATTATTTAAGGTTGTACAAATTGTGCCTGACATGAGAGAAAATGGAAAAGAGGTAAGTGAAGCATGAAATGTAGCCCCATCCTCTCCAATCCAAGTTTTGTGGCCTTATATGGTGCTGTGTTCCTAAATGAACACATTTATCTAATGCACAAAGAAATTCTGTATGTGGTCTCAATGCCACTGTAAGAGTAAGTAAAATATTTTCTATGAGCACTTGGAAAAGCTACTTAGTTCCAGACTTGAGGAATTAAGAATGAATTCCATGAAGAAATGCTATATGAACAGCTTTTCAAGACAAAAGGGTGAACAGAAATAAGAATGCTTCAAATAGAGAGAAGTAACAAAGAGACAGTATATAAGGAACTATGAGTAGTTTAATTATGGCTGGACTCTAAAAGTAGTGAGAGTGAGCTTGAGAAACAGAGTCCAATTCAAGAAAGGCCTTATAAACTATGATTAGAGTTTGAATTTTGATGGCAATGGGAAGTCATACAGGCATTCTGACAGTGATCAGGTATCATTTCACAAATCTCATTGGTTGTAGGGTAGAACCAGGGGAAGAAGGGTGCGTGCAGGTGAGGACAGTGGGAACTGTAGCAGGTTAGGCATGAGATACTGATCTCAGTGAAGACAGTTTGGAAATGAATACGAATTTCAGACCTGCTTAACGGGATGATAAGACAAATAGTAAGTCTCCATAAAGTTTATTCCACCAGCAAAGAAGGAGAGAAAATTCACTCTTTCAATCAAATAGGCTGGGTGGTATGGAGGAAGGTGTAGGAACCTTTGTAGCTGGACAGCACAGAGTTTGAATCAGGGTTCTGTTAATACAACTGGTTAGCTCTGGGATCTTAGGTAAGTCACTTAGTCTTTTTGGCCTTAGTTTTTTCACCTGTTAAATCTGTAATAATAATACACTTTACTAGTATATTTAAAGTGTTGAGAGGTTTAAAGTTGATATTATATATGTAAGTGCTTGATTCATACTAAATAGTTTCTATAAAGTTAGTTTCCTCCTTTTCTCCTCTTTCCTTTCCCCAAGTGATCCTTTAATAGGAAAGCCATTTACAACTTCCTGCAATTATACAGATTCAAACTTAAAAGACCAGAGTTCTTCCCATATGGAACGTAATGTAGGGCTTCACAGTGTAAATGGTGAACTGTTTATGTTGGAGCAGTAATTTATACTAGTGACTCTTATAGTTTACTGGCTCACATATAGTTTTGGCAATCAGAAGAAAGCTTATGAACCTATTCTCTGAAAAAATATATCATACAGCAGATATGTCTATAACACTTTGAACAAAATTTTAATTAATTCAAAGAATTTCTAAAACTCATATGAACTCTAGGTTAAAATTTTTCCTTTAAATTAATTTATTTAATTAAAAAATTTATGATAGTGACCTAGTATTTATGCATAAGGCAAACTGGGATCTTTCTACAGATTTACAGATTAGTGTTCAAAAACAGCTTATACTTTCAAATAAGTTCTCTTAAGAATGGCTACGTGGAAGTTTTCTGAAAAGCTGACATTTAACAAATAGGAGAAAACATTGTGGATATGATATAAAAGTTTGTTTTTATGATATAAAAGCATACTGGCTCATATAAGAGGATAAGCCTCTTTTGATAAAATTCCATCACCTAATACCATCAATGTACCAGGAGCTCTAATCAGTTCTGTAGCACATTTTCCTATGATCTGCAATACTAGGGACCAGAGTTTCGACAACAATCATTTATCCACTTCTGTTTATACTAGACAACTGAGAACGGTAAACCCATACTGTGTCCAAGGCACCAGTCATATTACACACAGATTACCATGCTCTGAAAAGGATGTATACAATAAAAACTCAGATTCAAAAGCAAGGGCTGTGATGGACCACAGCCAAACCCTAAACTTTGTAGGTCAAGAGGGAGGGTGAGTATGGTTAGTTTCTCATTCAGCCACAAACATTCCTGTGGTAAGGAATAATTAATTAAATGGCAGGCTATGGAGAGCAGGTTTTCAGTTCAGTTCAGTTGCTCAGTCGTGTCCGACTCTTTGTGACCCCATGAATCACAGCACTCCAGGCCTCCTTGTCCATTACCATCTCCTGGAGTTCACTCAGACTCATGTCCATCGAGTCAGTGATGCCATCCAGCCATCTCATCCTTGGTCGTCCCCTTCTCCTCCTGCCCCAAATCCTTCCCAGCATCAGAGTCTTTTCCAATGAGTCAACTCTTCGCATGAGGTGGCCAAAGTACTGGAGTTTCAGCTTTAGCATCATTCCTTCCAAAGAAATCCCAGGGTTGATCTCTTTTAAAATGGACTGGTTGGATCTCCTTGCACTCCAAGGGACTCTCAAGAGTCTTCTCCAACACCACAGTTCAAAAGCATCAATTCTTCGGCACTCAGCCTTCTTCACAGTCCAACTCTCACATCCATACATGACCACAGGAAAAACCATAGCCATGACTAGACGGACCTTAGTCGGCAAAGTAATGTTTCTGCTTTTGAATATACTATCTAGGTTGGTCATAACTTTTCTTCTAAGGAGTAAGCGTCTTTTAATTTCATGGCTGCAGTCACCATCTGCAGTGATTTTGGAGCCCAGGAAAATAAAGTCGGACACTGTTTCTACTGTTCCCCATCTATTTCCCATGAAGTGACGGGGCCAGATACCATGATCTTCGTTTTCTGAATGTTGAGCTTTAAGCCAACTTTTTCACTCTCCTCTTTCACTTTCATCAAGAGGCTTTTTAGCTCCTCTGCACTTTCTGCCATAAGAGTGAGTAGGTTTAGGTATACAGAATAACACATATTAAGACAAAATAACTTTTGTCCAGTGACAGGTCATGAACATAGTGCCAGAGATCACAAGATTCAGATAATGATTTGGCAGTTTTTTTTTCTGGAAATTGTAAATGAGCTCCCTCTGTTTTTTAAAAAAAATTGCTTATACACATAATACATCCAATAAACATGTTAAAAAACCAAAGTCTGGGTTAGGTGTTTTACGGTTCCCATTACTGCAACTCCTACGTTGCTTTTCAATTCACACAATTTTTGAAAGGTTATAAGAATAGGGATTCTCAGGACAGGTTTTATTTTAGTTCATGGGCTTTTTAAAGTAAATTATTCTCCATCGCTTAACAAATGTAAAGTTATATAGAAGAGTTTTCACTGTTACTCTTAAGCCTCATATGATGTCTAGTGTCTTCAAGTTGCAATAATATCTGAACTGATTCCTTATAATCTGATAAAAACCCACAGACCAAAAAATTTGCTGACAAAAAGGCAAGGAAAAGGTCAGGAGAAAAGCCAAGTTTAACCATAACCAGTGCTTCCAGTTCTAACAAGACCAAGAAAGAATTCCTTACATATTTGGAACTTATAAAGGAGATTTACTTCCTATTATCAAAATGCCTAAGGTACAATTATAAAGAGACCTAATGTATTTTTTGACAGAGGGTTTCATACAAAGCAAAGGTATTATATTAATTGGACAAACTAGACAGATACCATCAGGAGCTAGAGAAGTTTACTATAGGGATAACACATATGCTAAATTGGTTTAAGCAGTTTTCAGAATCGTTTGGTCCCCTTTGAACACACACTTGGAGGAGGACAATCTCAAATGCCTGAGGCCAAAAGCTAAGGGAAGAGCTTGAGCAGAGAGGGAAGAAAGGAGACGGAGCTAGAGAAAAATGGAAAAGGCAAGGGCTACTAGTGATTATCTCAGTATCACAAATCTTGGTTTAGCTTGGTTAAGGGATCCAGGAAGTATTGGGGTGGGACTGGAGGGCAGGAGCCTCCTATTACTGCAATATAAATTAACTTCCAATCTGACATGGAAAGGTCAAATAACCTTGGCCTCCAGGGGACTGTAAATGAACACAATTGGAGAATCATCTTATTTTAAAAAATTGTTGTAACAGTATGCCTTGCTTATTATAAACCTGCTTATTTTCACTTGAAAACAAATGCCATATTTTAAATTTAATCCTTACATACCAAGGATAGAAAACATCAGCTACATACAATGTTCAGTCATAGAATTGCCACAAAAATCATCTCTTGTCTAAGCTTCTGAATCAAATGCTATTCAAAAGTGTTTGTTTTAAGGAAAAGAATAATAACACACATGGCATATTACTGAAGATGGCTCTTA
>SJXQ01006475.1:20147-32074 GCA_006408695.1 Aepyceros melampus
CTCGGGGAGCACTCCAGCTGCTGGAAGGGCAGCACCCGCCCCGTGTTCTGTTCTTTCCTGGGAGACTTGAAGTTCCTTGAGAGCAGGGATTACGTCTTTGCATCCCTACACTGTCTAAGAGAGAGTAGATAAACAACAATACACATTTGTTAAATTAAAATACAAACACAGAACCCCAACTTGAGTCTGATGGTTTAATGGAATGCCCTCATTACCCTCTTCAAAAAGTACTGGCAAGAGCAGGAGAGACGGCCTTCGCAGTTTACAGCTGTCCATTGCTGGCAGTCTTTCCAAGGTGGCGTCCAGTCTGTCTTGGCAATTTTCACCTTCCCGGCATCACAGAGGAACTCTGTGGGGTATGAAAGACGGTGCTGTGGCTCGTGTGGGAAGATGAATGCAGAAAATGCCAGTGTCTTTGTTCATGGGTTTTGACTTGAAAAGATTACTGTTTGCCAAGAAGTGAGCATGGGTTTAGGGGTGCTGAGTAAATTGGGCTGCCCGGAGCGGCTCCCTGTGCCCAGAGCCTTTCCAGAGTGGGGTGCGTGCAGGTGTTGGCACCACCGGAGGCATCTGACCCCAGCACCAGCAAGTGAGGTGGGGCTGCGCAGTGAGCCCATGCTTGCTCTGCCTCTCCCGTGCAGTCGTGCCCTGAGTGAAGCAGCAGGCCTGGTAACGCTGTCAGAGATGCTCCTCCCCCCGGGAAACCTCCTCCTGCAGAGGCGAGGCTCAGCAGGGCTCCGTGCTGGAGAGCTGCTGTCCGGGAGCCGCCATGTGTGGACAGCTCCTTGCTGGAAACAGGTGCCAGTGACAGTGGGTTGTTGCAGAGGCCCTGCCACACTTTGTTGTTCAGTGATGGAGTCATGTCTCACTGCTTGTGACTCTGTGGACTGCAGCCCGCCAGGCTCCTCTGTCCATGGGAATCTCTAGGCAAGCATACTGGAGTGGGCTGCCGTTTTCTTCTCCAGGGGATCTTCCTGACCAGGGAATTGGACCCATGTCTCCTGCATTCTGGGTGGACTCTTTGCCACTAAGCCGCCAGGGAAGCCCTGTGCCATGCTACATAGCTTATGATAAACTTGCAGGAGGCCAAGGTGATGTCTCCGTCAGGAAGGTCCTGTTGACTTTGCAGAACTGTAAGTTATCACTGGGTTTTGTTGCCTGGGCAGCATACTGTTCCTTAATGCTGTAATTACAGGGGTGCAGAGCTGTCCTGGGCCAGGCCTAAGCCGTGTTTTTGGTAGTTTGGCGCATCAGTCACCTTCCCTGGTGGCTCAGATGGTAAAGCGTCTGCCTGCAACGTGGGAGACCGGGTTCGATCCCTGGGTCGGGAAGGTTCCCCTGGAGAAGGAAATGGCAACCCACTCCAGTATCCTGCCTGGAAAATCCCATGGATGGAGGGGTCACAAAGAGTCGGACATGACTGAACGAGTTCCCTTTCCTTTTCCTGAGGAGGAGCATGGACTCGAGACACAGAGAGTTGAGATGTGTGCCCTTGGGAGAAGCCAGCTTGTAGAGGCTCTCGGATGCCTCCAGCTCACCTGGAGAGGAAGGCGCGAGAAGAGGGTCAGGCTGAAGACTTGGACGCCTTCTAGACAGAGGTGGTGGAGGCTGAAGGAGAAGCCAGAGGAGGAGACAGAGAGAAAGAAGGGAAAGGAAGAGACGGAGGTCAGGAGGCAGCGAGTGGGAAGAGCTTTGAGTGGCGTGGCCTCAGCTCTGAAGCTGTGCTGCTGAGGCGGGAGAAGCGGAGACCAGCAGGTGTCTGTCGGGTTTTACACCTTCTCGTTGTTGGTGACCTTCACGAGGCAGAGCCAATAGAGGGGCTGACTGTCGAGAAGGAAAAGGTGTTTATTTGTGTTACTCTTCCCAACTAGCAGATTTCATTGTGTTTATCCAGGGAAGTGATTCAGGGTTGCCAGATTTCTACACTAGTGTAATTGTTCTTAACATTGTGTATGTTATTTCTCTTGGGAGGGGGCCTATCATTGTCAGTAAATTCTCAAAAGGATTGGGGGGGGTTCCTTTTCCCTCCCTCCACTAGAAAAGTTCCCGCTTTCCTAGATTCGAGGCCTTTGTGATTGTGGCGGCTAACACCTGTGGCGT
The DNA here is from genome assembly GCA_006408695.1 of Aepyceros melampus. NCBI lineage: Eukaryota > Metazoa > Chordata > Mammalia > Artiodactyla > Bovidae > Aepyceros > Aepyceros melampus. Next base: position 22,248 of record SJXQ01006475.1, read on the forward strand.
GGATGCCGTATGTAAACTACAGAGGTTCATATGTTGTATTTTGATAAATCCCTTCTGCTTGACTTGGTTTGAAAGTACTAGGCAGTGGATAAATTGGAAAATCAGTAAATTGCTGTTTCCATCCTTAAACTTTTTTACCTGCTTTGATTTACAGTGGTTTGTGCTTTTCACACTTGTGAATGCCCTAGAATAAATGGGTTTATGTGTTTACTTTTAACACAGCAGAAGTTATTCATCATAGTCGATTTTTTTTTCAGCCTTTTAAGGTTGACTGTTACTTTGTCTTACATTGAATGTACCTGGAACTCTTAAAGATCTTACAAGCATCACCTTTCCAATCATCTTCCAGTCTCATTTTATTAATTTGTTTGAGATTATTCCAGGCACTCTTGGGGCTGTGTAACTTGATAATTGAAACTGACCCTTTTTCTGAGGTTGATTCTCAAGACACATACTTGTAAATTGCACACCATAAGCCACGGGCAGTAAGACACCTGGAGTTACTGCTGCGCGTAGGTAATAGTTTCATATAAGACAGTGCAAATGTTGGTCTTCCCCGATTCTTCACATCTGAGCCGCATGTTTAAACAGCAGTTATGCAGAGAAACAGATGCCAGGTTCCCATTCCGGTTGGAGCAGGGGTGCGGATTGCACAGCTGTCCTAAGGGGTCTAGTTGGTGTCTGTTTACTCACCTCACGAAAGTTGTCAGTCAAAGCACTAGCTCCAAAATGCACTGTATTTCCTTGACATTATTCCACTTTGTTCAAAAGTGGAATTTTGGATTATGATAGATGTTTTTCACTTTTTAAAACAGGCAGAGGTCATTATAGTAAATGAGTATTTGGAGGAAAAATTATTTATGATCTCTCTTATTTAAATAATTGTGACAAATTTGTAAGGTGAAACTGACGGCACGGAGAGACTGCCTTCTCTTGTACGGTGGGGAGCTTCGGCCTCGCGTTCCGGTGCTGGCTCGCGTGGTGAGGCGAGGCGTCTCCTTTAAGGCTGGCCCAGGTTGTTTGCCACCGTGCCGGTCAGTTCCTCAGGGCTGTCTGACTCTACGACCCATGCTTCCCTGGTGGCTCAGACAGTAAAGCGTCTGCCTGCAAGCGGGAGGCCTCGGGTCCATCTCTGGGTCGAACCTGAGAAGGAAATGACAACCCGTTCCAGTCTTCTCTGGAGAATCACAGGGACAGAGGAGCCTGGCCTCCAGTCCATGGGGTCGTTTGGGTAAGTTAGTGGCTTAGACCACCTGGAAGAGTGAGACAAAGGTCTGGGAGTTGACGACAGAATAAAGAGATTTTCTGGGTTCGGAGACAACATTCAGCTCGTTGAGAGTATTTGTTGGCGTCACAGAGGCATTAGGTACTGGCAGAGGGAGACAGACAGTAACTGTGAAACCACAGGGCTTTGGTTACACGGTACTTTGCTCCCCCAATAACTTAAATTTCTCCTGCTACCACTCATAACCCTTCCTCCTTTATGGAAATGTATGGAAAGTTACTGGAATTGGCTTTGTAAAATTTCATTTCTTAGCTGACTCTGCTAGAACACACTTATCCTAAAGAAAAGAAGTTGGTTAATGTGGAGACCATCAAAGGTTCTGAAAGAAAACGTCTGTTTTGTAACAAGCACCCGGGAGGATTTTATTATTATATATATACATAAACATGAGAGCGAGCTTTCCCTCTAACCTGCGTAACCAGTTAGGCGAATGTGCCTTAGCGCTGATGGTAATGTGTGAGCAGAGACTGGCAGGAAAGGCGGCAGCGCCTTGTACTGCTGATAGGATGCGATTCTGCTTTGGCCTCCGTCCTTTGCTGAGTGACCCTTTTAAGGAAAGTCCTCAGAATGCATAACGTTTATTCTTCAGCCTGATTGGCAGGCCCCCAGAAACTGCCGCTGCTTTGTGGCTCAGAATACTGAGATGTTTTCACATCTCAGTATTTATTACATGGTAAACATTGCCAAGGCCTTCATAGGTGCCTCAGTGGTAGGAATTCACCTGCCATTGCAGGAGAGAATGGGGTTGATCCCTGGGTAGGGAAGATTCTCTGGAGAAGGAAATGACAGCCCTTTCCACTGTTCTCTGGAGAATTACCTGGACAGAGGGGCCTGGCCTCCAGTCCACGGGGTCGTAGTGAAAGAGAGTGAAAGAGAAATCGCTCGGTTGTGTCCGACTCTTTGCGACCCCGTGGGCTGTAGCCCACCAGACTCCTCCGTCCAGGGGATTCTCCAGGCAAGAATACTGGAGTGGGTTACCATTTCCTTCTCCAGGGGATCTTCATGACCCAGGGATCAAACTGAGGCCTCCCACCTTGCAGGCAGACGCTTTACCGTCCGAGCCACCAGGGAGGCACGGGGTTGGTGGAGTCAGACACAGCTGAGGAGCTGAACAGCAGGCTGGGAAATAATCTGGGCCAGTCTTACAGTAAACCACACATTAAGGGCGCAGTTCTTGTTAGAACCAAAATTTGAAATTGGCTTTTGTTCTTCCTGGCCACGGCTGCTGGACGCTGTGTGGATGTAAGAGTTTCTGTTCCTGCTGTGTGCTGTGACTGTTTGCATTTGGACATGCTGGGAGGAACTGCTGTTTTGCAGTGCCTGCAAGTTAAAATACACGGTCATGAAAGAAGCCCTGAGAAGTTGCCGGGCTTTCGGAGCCCAGGCCATTGTTAGGACGGGAACTCGGCGCCTTGGAGGACTGCATGTCCCTTCTCTGTTTCTGTGTCCTGTTTACTGTGGGATGAGGGACGTTTCATTCACGGGACAAGTACTGTGTTTGTCTTTTTCCAGGGCTTCTCTTGAAACCTTTCTACAGTTAGAGGTTATAGTCCAACTCCCGTGGCTTTCCAGAGGTTAAACTTTGGAACCTGGTAGGAAGCCCCTCCAGTTCTGAAGCCTCTCTGAGGTTGGACCAGCCCGCGCCGTGCGATGGTAACGCTTGTCTCTGACCTGGAGGTGCAGGAAGAGAAACGCTGTCTTGTTGTTTCAAGGGCTAAGTCAGATCTTGAGTCTTGGTGACGTAACGCAGGCTTCGGCTGCCTCTCCTTTCGGGCTGAAATCTTCGTAGCTTTGCTCTGGCGTTTCTGGCTTCCTTAGTCCTTGCTGCGCACCCTCCCTCCCCACCGTCCCTTCAGAACAAAAAAGTTAGCCGGTTGGGGAAGCTTTCTGTTTGTTCTGAACATGTTCACTTGAACCAGAAAGGTCTGTGATGCTGGACTTGTTGAGGAAGAGGTGTGATTGTGCGTCTCCAGACTCTGTGAGTTGCTGTCGGCCGGGACTGTGAAAGTGTGGTTCGTTCCCCAGCAGATGGTCACCAGGCCTAGTAGGTTAGTGAATTATGTTCCTTGAATGACTTTTTAAAACATATGACATCCTGAATACACGTGATTTGCATCACAATTGTCTGTGATAATAATGACAGGTTTTTGTTTGTTCCAGTTTAATCTTACTACTAGTTTTGCGAGTGTCTTGAGGCCTGGCACGGTTATCAGTGACTAGCTGGGGTGCGCGGGGTGCCCCCTGCCTGCCTGTGTCCCTGGGGCCCATGGAGCGCCCTGCAAGTCTTTGCGCCGAGTCTGCTGCAGAGTACTCCAGCCAGCGGCCCTTTGACTTAAAACACAGCTGTGCCAGGCTGCTGTACACCACCCTCGGTTGCTCATCCTGACATTTCCTGGGCATTTATTTCCTGTGAGCCAGGTACACGAGATAGAGCCGTGGAACAGTGCTGTTGGAGCTTACGTGCATGTGGGGGGAGGAGCAATTTTTAAAACGCATAAAACCGTTCTCATCACAAGAAAAAAAAAGGTTTTCTGTTTCTTTTAATTTTGTGTCCCATATGAGATGATGGATATTCACTTACTGTGATCATCACTTCGTGATGTATTCATAAGTCAAAACGTTATGCTGTACACCTTAAATGTAGGCAGTGCTGTATGTCTATTACTTTTCAATAAAACTGGAAGGAAAGTGTACAAAAAAGTAATTTCAGGTAGCAGTACTAAGAAATTAGAGTAATGGCGTAGTGAGTGACAGGGCCAGTGGGAGCATTGGTTGATGCCAGTTGGGAGTGATGGCCCTGAGTGATGACAAGGAGCCAGCCACGAGAGGACATTTTTAAGCCCAAAGACGACAAATAGAAGACTAGACATTATGCATGAGGGTCTAGAGGAGTAGGAGGTGAGGTGGGCAGCCGTCAGATTGTATTGATTTCAGTAGAAGGTCATTGGAAAGTTTTAAGTAGAGGAATGGTCTGTACCACCATGATTGGCCTGCTGCTGCTGCTAAGTCGCTTCAGTCATGTCCAACTCTGTGCAACCCCATAGACGGCAGGCCCCCGTCCCTGGGATTCTCCAGGCAAGAAAGAACACTGGAGTGGGCTGCCATTTCCTTCTCCAGCGCATGAAGGTGAAAAGGGAAAGTGAAGTCGCTCAGTCGTGTCTGCCTCTTCTCTTTCGTGTTCGACTCTTCGCAACCCTGTGGACTACAACCCACCAGGCGCCTCCATCCGTGGGATTCTCCAGGCGCGAGTCCTGGAGTGGGCTGCCACTGCCTTCTCCGATGATTGGCCTAGTCTCACACAAAATTTCCAGCTCGTAACGAGAGCGTTTGGAGTTACTCTTCATAAACACCCCTGTTGTTTGGGGTGTTTTGCGTTGTGAGCAGATGCGCCAGCATTTCTCTATGCAGCTTGCTGCTGTGTCTGGATGGGGTGCTCTGTCGTGCCTCTGAGTCTGGATGTCTTACATCTGGAAATTTCATAACAGTGAGAGATGTGCCGCCAGCCTGTGTCTGAACCCACGAGGGGCCGTGTTACGATGCTCCACTTACCTGTCTGACGCGCCAGGTGGGCGAGAGTGGGACTGCCCTGTGGCGTCTGCGTAGCCAACAGAAGCGGCTTCTTGGTTGGGTCTGTCCTCCTTGCCCGGCTTCCCGCTGAAGGGCAGGTGGCGCGGGGCTGCTGGAGGTAAGCCTCAGGACCTCGGCCTCTCTCCCCAGCAGAGCAGGGGCTGCAGACAGAGCTGGGCCGGCAGGCAGTGCGGCCCCGGTGGGCTGGGCACAGCCTGCTGGTCTCCCAGGCGCAATTCTGTTCCCGCGGCCCTTCCAGGCTCGCTCTCCGCAGCCGGAAGCCCCGCGTCTGTGCGATGGGACTGTGGGGCAGTGTCCTTGATTTAGTAGACTCTTCGGTGGAGTGATAGTTTGCCCTACCTTTTAGTTAATGAAAGTGGAAATACTTGGACTAAAAGGGACATGTAGGCCAAACAGAAACAGGTAATATTACTAATAAATTGATTAGTGTTATAATCATTCTCAGGTGTGTGTTTGAAACTTTAGCTACTGAAATTCTGATGTTATAGAAATGACCTGTAAAATATAATTCCAGCCTATCTTAATAAATGATTCTGGGACGTTTGGAGTTGCATTGATAAGAAATTACATAATTTCTTACAGAAAAGTAGGTTTTCTTACTGAAGAAATGGTCCTCATGATTTTTTTCAACTGACCTAATAACAGCTAAGTTATGAGGCCTCTAGGAAATTGTTTTTCACTTATTTTTTACTGTTCTAGAAAAAATTACACACTTAAAATTTATGCATGTCATCCAAAATTCTTAAAAGGGGAGACAATTTCACCACAAATGAAACATGGGTATTTTGCTTGAAGGGAAGCTACACCAATAATACAAAATAATACAAAATCACTTCAAGTTTTTTGACTTTGAACTGTGGTAATTAGCTGTGAAATGAATGAATGTGTCCAATGTTCTGGGTATTCACTTTATGCAAAATAACGAAGGAGCAGGGGGAAAGCCTGATTTGCGATACTCTGGACAGCTCTTCTTTAAATATTCACATTTTTGACTGTGCCTGCTTTTAGTTGTGGCACGTAAGCTCTAGCTACCCTGTTCAGGAGTCGGACCCCAGGCCCCCTGCACTGGGAGTGCAGGGTCTCAGCCCCTGGACCACCAGGAGAAGTCCCCTGGACAACTCTCTAGAGTTCACATACATATCATATCTTAATTCAGCTTCTTTCAGCCTCATACTCTGTGCTGTGGAGATTTTAAAAATAGCTTAAAATTTAGTGATGATGGCAGCTAACACGTCAGTATGATTTTCATTCCCATTGTAAACATGAGGAAAGAGAACGTAAAATGGTCAGGTAGCTAGCCCAAGATCATAGGTTCTTAACTGGGGGAGCTGGTGTTTGGGCCCTGGCCCATTAGAGCCTCCTCCCTAACCGTCCGCTGAGTTAGCCCTCACTTCACGATACTGCCCATTCAGTTTTTACTCAGCTAAACTGTGCAGGTTTAAAAAGACGGGGCTATTCATGAGTTAGCCGCTGACTTAGTTTCACCAGGCTGGCCATTTGTCCCTCTGTGTTCTCCAGCAGAGGTTTAATCGCCAGTGCATTCCTCTTGGAGAGCCTGCAGGACTCCGGCTGCCCTTCGGATTCAGTGCCCCCATTCTTTCTGAGGGCCGAGCTGGCTCTGTTGCGTCGCGTGGCCGTCTCTGTTTCCGAGCGCGGCTCTGCAGCGCCCGGCTCCGCGGGTGTGGTGCGTGGCGGGGTTCAGTTGCCAAGTCGTGCTGCCGTCTGCCAGGCTCCTCTTTCCGTGAGATTCTCCAGGCAGGAATACTGGAGTGGGTTGTCATTTCCTCCTCCAGGGGATCTTCCCGGCCCAAGGATGGAGCCGACTGAGCTGTATAGAAATCCCCCACCGGCTGACTCCGGGAGGCCTGGCTCCTATTTGTTACTCCCCTCTGTAACGTGGCCGCGTTCGTCTCTCTCCCTGGTGCATTCCCACTCCAGTTTCCGTCTTACTGTTCTTACAGCCCAGACGGAGGCGGCTCATCCCACGCGGCGCTCTCATCCGTGCCCTGTGGCACTTCATACTCTCCTCTTTACAACACTGATCACACTCAGTTACCGCTGTTGATGTTTTCCCTGAGACCTGACTGCTTTATTTCTTGGGCTCCTCAGGTGGCGCAGTGGTGAAGAATCCACCTGCCAGTGTGGGAGACACAAGGGACAAGGGTTGGATCCCCGAGTCGGGAAGACCCCCTGGAGGAGGGCTGTAGTCCATGAGGTTGCTAAGAGTAGGATATGGCTGAACACACATGCACTGTTTATTTCTTGAGCCGAACACCAGGAGATACCTAACAGGCTTGATTCTGAAACAAAATACTGATTAGCAGTAGCTGTATAAATGTTCCTTAAGTCACTGAAGAAATTATAGTCAAGTTGAAGTGATGAAACCACAGTCAGTTTTAACCTTTCATGGACAGAAATAGGACTATTTCTGCTACTTCACATAAATGTAATATATATCTCTAAGATTTTAAATATAGGTTTGGTTTTTAAGAAAATTCAGATCAAAATGAGAAAATGGGATCATGACTTGGGTACTTAGCAGTGCTGGTTGAAGCATTTGCTGGTGAAGGCTTCGAAGTTGCTGCATTATATTAAAAGAGGTAGATGTAAATGTCTTTTTGCAATAAAATGTTACGAGTAGCAGGTACCATCAGGGAAAAAAAATTGAAAAATTAGGAACGACATTCCTTGGCTGTGCTGCGTCTTCGTTGCTTCTGTGCGGGCTTTCTCGAGTTGGCTGAGTGTTGGCCCGTCTTCGCTGCTGAGCGGTGGCTTCTCGGGGTGCGCGGTTCAGCAGATGCAGCCCGCGGGCTCAGTGTGGGGCACGGCCTCTGTCGCCCCGTGGCACGGGGGGATCCCATCTGTGTCCTCTGCTTTGGCAGGTAGATTCTTAACCACTGTGGCACCAGCAAGTCCTGAAAGTTACTTGACTAAAATTATAAACTGAGCATTTATTTGTCTGTGTGCAGCACTGAGTTAGATTGTTTGGAGATCGATGTTCTCAGCATAAGACGGCATAAAGCAGGTAGTGAGCTGGACACTGAATATTAAGCTTCATAGGACAGGACGGTGTTCAGTGTTTTCTCTTCATCATACCTCCCTTCCATCTGAGCTTTCTGTCCTGTGACGGCAGTGAGTCCCAGTCGTGCCTCTGACCAAGCACACCCGGGGGGTGGGGAGCCCAAGCCTGCCTTCAGAGCTGAGGGTGGAGAGGAGGGAAGAGCCCCAGCAGTCCCACAGCCTGAGCTGGGGTGGATGGGGGCGGCCGGCGGCCTGAGGGGCAGCCCCAGCCTCGCTGCTAGGGGCCGACAGGCAGGATGGGGGTGTGGAGGGTTCACGGGCTGGGGCATCCGTGGAGGGAGGCCGGGGCTCTGGAAGGCTCTGCCCTGAGAAGGGAAGGGGTCTGAAGAGGGCTGACCTATTTCTCGAGGTTAGAAATGGGGCCTCGCCTGTTCTCCCACAGGCTGCGTTTACATCCCCACACGTCCTCTTGTGTAAATAAGACCCATCTGAAAGAGAAGCAGAAACAGACCAGGAGGAACCGCGGAGCTGGGTTCCCGGGAAGAGGCGCCCTGGACTTTGCCGTCCCTCCAGACACACCTGGCCTGCCCTCCCCTGTGCTGCCTCCGTGGTGGCCCACCTGGGGTTTGGGCTCTAGAGTAATTTTGAAAATAGTTTTGCCAAGAAAATATCTTTGGAAAAATTGTTTATGTACACTTTGCTAAACTTGTTCTCTGACCCTTCAGAACCCTTTGTTTTCTGCGCTTTCCCTCCTCTCCCCACTCTTGGTCTCTCTCCTGATGTCTTTCTGGGGTGTAATTGACGTGCAGCATATTAGCTTCAGAAAGACAGCACAGGGACTGGACGTTCGTGTGGGTTTTGAAATGATCACCACAGCAAGTCCAGTTAACGTGTTACCATCCGTAGCTCCAATGGTTTTCCTTGTGGTGAGAACTTCTGAGATACACTCTGCTGCTGCTGCTGCTGAGTCACTTCAGTCGTGTCTGACTCTGTGCGACCCCACAGACAGCAGCCCACCAGGCTCCCCCGTCCCTGGGATTCTCCAGGCAGGAACACTGGAGTGGGGTGCCGTTGTCTTCTCCACTGAGACACACTCTGCCAGCAGCTTTCCCTGTGCAGTGGTGTCGACTGCAGCCACCGTGCTGTCTGTGGCCCCCCTGCCTTCTTACTGAGAACTGGTGCTTTCTGACACCCTCCACCCAGTCTGTTCTGTCTGTGAGCTTGGTGTTGGGGGGCTCGATTCCACGTGTCAGTGAGGTCACCTGCCATGTGTGTTCCTGTGACTTGGCTCAGCGTCGTGCGCTCAGGTCCATTCACGTTATTGCAGGTGGCACACGGCAGGCTTTTCACGGCAGAGTAGTGTCCCTCTGTGTGTGTGCTGGCGCGTCTTCGTGCCTCTCTCGAGGGACCCTCGGGTGGTTTCTGTGTCCTGGCTGTTGTGAATGATGCTGCAGTGGACCTGGGTGTATTTAGACAATCCCAGAAGTGGAATTCCCAGATCACAGGATAGTTCTGTTTTTAGTTTTTTGAGGAAGTTCCATCCTCAACAACTGTTTTCCTTCCCACCAACAGCACACAAGGTGGAAGTCTCTTTCTTTTTTTCTAAGTGAAGTATGGTCATTCGCAAGACCGTGTGTCAGGTGTGCAGCGCAGTACACCTGGACGCAGGCAGACAGCGCAGCATACCTGGACGCAGGCGTGCAGCGCGGCACACCTGGACACAGGCGTGCAGCGCGGCACACCTGGACGCAGGCGTGCAGCGCAGCAGTCCAGCATCTTCATGAATCGCGTTCGCTGAAGGTCACCACATGCACCGGCTTGTTCCTGTGCTGCCCAGGATGTCCTCGTTGCTTATCTCTGTTATACATGGTGACCTGTGTCTTCATCCCACACCCCTGACTCCCCCATGTCCCCCCCAGCTGGTCCCCCCCCC
>SJXQ01006475.1:32297-57346 GCA_006408695.1 Aepyceros melampus
CACTTGCTCTGTGTCTGTGAGTCTGTTTCTGTTTTGTTACGTGCATTTCTTTTTTTTTTTTTTAGATTCCACAGGAAAGTGATAATGCAGAATATTTGCCTTTTTTCTGACTTATTTCACTAAGCATAATGTGCTGTGGTCTATCCATGTTGTTGCAAATGGCGGATTTCATTCTTTCTTATGGCTCAGTAATAATTCCGTTGTGTATCTTTATCCACTTTATCCACTCTGTTGATGGATACTAATGTTGCTTCCGTGTCTTGACTCTTGTAAATAATGCTGCAGGGAAGCTGGGGTACATGTACCTTTTTGACTTTGGCTCTCTCGGGGTCTGTGCCCGGGAGTGGGGTTGTTGGGTCCCGTAGTGGTTCTTAGTTTCTCAGGGACTCTCCACCCTGCTCTCCGCAGTGGCTGCCCCAGTTTACGCCTGCCCCCGGTGCGTGAGCATCGCCTTCTCCCACACCCTCACCAGCACTCGTCACTTGCAGACTTTCTGCTGGTGGCCGTTCTGATGGGTGTGTGGTGCTGTTGCCTTGTGGGTCTGGTTTGCGCTTCTCTGATGGCTGGTGATGGAGAGCATCTCCTAGTGTCCCGTTGGCCATCCATGTGTCTTTGGAAACGTCTCTGCGCAGGTCTTCTGCCCACTGTTTAATAGCATGGTTTTGGTCCTGAGTCGTATTAGCTGCTTGTTCATTAGCGCCATTGATTTCTCAAGTGCTTGGGCCATGCTTTAGTCTAGTTCAGTGAGCCCTGCAGGACGGTATTCCGTTTTATTCTCAACTCTTTGTGTCAGGTCTTCTGATATCCCCTTGACAGGGCCACGGATGGGTGCAGCGTCTCAGTTGTTAGATACTGTAAATAGACTTAGGTTTCACAGATGTCAGCAGTCTAACTGCCCAATTCCCATTATATATGCAAAAATAAAATCACAAATGAAGTAAAGTTTATACCAGTCAGGGATAATTTGTTTTTGGCAAGCCTAAAGTCATCTGTTAAATCTGAAAACGTGCTGAAATCTTTAGGTTTAGAAAATGAACAGAACGAAGGAAGGGCCGAGTGACTAAACGTTGGGGTGGGGCAGTTTGGGTTCTGGTCGTGTGGGGCCTGGGGCTGTGGGTCACCCCTCACCACTCCGCTCCATTCACCAGCGTGGAGCCTGCCCCTCCTGAGGGCGGCCCTGCCTTTTACTGGAACGGCAGAAGCAGGATCTCCTGTGAGGCAGTTGCTGTGGGGCATGCTTTGCTTCACATGTAGAGAAATCATCCAAAATTTAAAGTGTCTGTATTGGTGGGCGCTGTCAAGCCCATTTTACAGATGATAGGATGAATGCACAGGTTCTAGGTGGCGAGTGAGTGGAGGGCTGAAGAGGAGCCCAGGCCCTCTGGCTCAGGGCCTGCGTTGCCACCATTCTGCTTTGTTACTGCCTAAGACTATGTTGCAGGTAACGAGAATTCAGTTTTAATGCATTCAAATAAAAAGGGGTTGCTATAAGAAAACGCAGGTGTGTGACGTTGTCAGTCTGACCTGGGACATTCTGGGTGACAGTGGACATAGGGTCCTCACCCTCCATCTCGTCTGCGCTGCTCTTTGCGAGCGGGCCTCGTCTTTCTCACACCGCTGGTCGCTGCTGCCTGACCCCCTGCCTGCAGCAAGAGCACCACAGGGACTCAGGGAGAAACTGCCCCCACCTCCTTTTTTTGGTCCAGTTCCAAAACTTCTGGGTGAGGGCCCAGTTAGTGCTATTTGATTGACTCCTGGACCAACCAGCTAGTTTGGTCAGTCGTCCAAATAACACCAGTGTTGATGGTTAATTTAAGAAAATAGAAGGAACCCATCCATTTGGTTCCTAATAACTGGCCGTTGAGGTTCCTGGGCACTCTTTGCCCCTTGAGGATGGGACTGTGCCAGCCACCCAGCCGCACCGTGCCTGGAAAATAGTCGGTGCTCAGATGTTTACCAAGTGGGGAAAGAATAAGTGAATGATCTTCCTGAAAAAGGAGCACATCTAAAAATAGACTTCCGTTTTCTGAGGGCCGTCCAGGGAGTGCCGTAGATGCAAACAGCCTGTTGGAGCGTGCTCAGCGGGGAGAAGGGCCGCTTCTCCTGGGCTGGGAATGTGCGTTTTAACTGCAGCACTGCCTGTCTTTCCCTTCCTCTCTTTTCCCTCAGTTTGTGTCTCAGGACTGCCTAGTGTAAAGTGGAGACGTTTATTTTTTATTTTGTACTACTTGAAGAGAACTTTTGTGCTGCTGTTCCTAAGCTAAAAAAAAAGTCGTGGGTGTGCCTCCCTTGAAAATGAACCGTTGATAGTCATATATTAAAAAGTAAGAATTTAATAGACTATCCCAGTGGGAGAATTTGTTTCCTAGACACCTTTGGAAGCAACTACATTAATTAATTTTCATTCCAATCCCAAAGAAAGGAATGCAAAAGAATGCTCAAACTACTGCACAATTGCACTCATCTCACATGCTAGTAGAGTAATGCTCAAAATTCTCCAAGCCAGGCTTCAGCAATACATGAACCGTGAACTTCCTGATGTTCAAGCTGGTTTTAGAAAAGGCAGAGGAACCAGAGATCAAATTGCCAACATCTCTGGATCTTGGAAAAAGCAAGAGAGTTCCAGAAAAACATCTCTTTCTGCTTTATTGACTATGCCAAAGCCTTTGACTGTGTGCATCACAATAAACTGTGGAAAATTCTGAGAGAGAAGGAAATACCAGGAAACTTGACCTGCCTCTTGAGAAACCTATATGCGAGTCAGGAAGCAACAGCTAGAACTGGACATGGAACAACAGACTGATTTCAAATAGAAAAAGGAGTGCGTAAAGGCTGTATATTGTCCCCCTGCTTATTTAACTTCTATGCAGAGTACATCATGAGAAACACTGAACTGGAAGAAACACAAGCTGGAATCAAGATTGCTGGGAGAAATATCAATAGCCTCAGATACACAGATGACACCATCCTTAAGGCAGAAAGTGAAGAGGAACTAAAAAGCCTCTTGATGAAAGTGAAAGTGGAGAGTGAAAAAGTTGGCTTAAAGCTCAACATTCAGTAAACGAAGATCAATGGCATCTGGTCCCATCACTTCATGGGAAATAGATGGGGAAACAATGTCAGACTTTCTTTTTTTGGGCTCCAAAATCACTGCAGATGGTGACTGCAGCCATGAAATTAAAAGACGCTTACTCCTTGGAAGAAAAGTTATGACCAACCTAGATAGCATATTCAAAAGCAGAGACATTACTTTGCAGACTAAGGTCCGTCTAGTCAAGGTTATGGTTTTTCCTATGGTCATGTATGGATGTGAGAGTTGGACTGTGAAGAAGGCTGAGTGCCGAAGAATTGATGCTTTTGAACTGTGGTAAAGTTATGACCAACCTAGATAGTATATTCAAAAGCAGAGACATTACTTTGCCGACTAAGGTCCGTCTAGTCAAGGCTATGGTTTTTCCTGTGGTCATGTATGGATGTGAGAGTTGGACTGTGAAGAAGGCTGAGCGCCGAAGAATTGATGCTTTTGAACTGTGGTGTTGGAGAAGACTCTTGAGAGTCCCTTGGACTGCAGGGAGATCCAACCAGTCATTCTGAAGGAGATCGGCCCTGGGATTTCTTTGGAAGGAATGATGCTGAAGCTGAAACTCCAGTACTTTGGCCACCTCATGCAAAGGGTTGACTCATTGGAAAAGAACCTGATGCTGGGAGGGATTGGGGGCAGGAGGAGAAGGGGACGACCGAGGATGAAATGGCTGGATGGCATCACAGACTCGATGGACGTGAGTCTGAGTGAACTCCGGGAGCTGGTGATGGACAGGGAGGCCTGGCGTGCTGCGATTCATGGGGTTGCAGAGTTGGACATGACTGAGCGACTGAACTGAACATTAATTAATTACTTTACATGTGATACATAAATTACTTTGATTTCTTATTTCCGAGAACCTTTGTTTTCCCCAGCTTTAGATGATTGACAGTGATTCAGGCAGTGCCTGCAGTCTGAAAGCCATCCTGAAGCGGTGGTTCAGGTGCGAAGTGTTAGCCATAGAGAAGGATGCTGCAGAGCAGTGGCAGCGTCAGTGAAGCTGGCGGGAGGGCGAGCTGCTGCGTTTAGCCGCAGACTTTGCTGCCCATGGGAAGAAATTGCAGGCGTGAGTGAGGAAGGCTGCCTTAAGATACCGAAAATTTTGCATCAGATAGTGTCAACTTTCGATGTTGGCGACTTAACAGCTTGACTCTTGTGTGAAGATGGTTTTTGCGATGTCTTGGGGCAAGACCCGCACCGCTTCGTTATCACAAAGCCAACCTGTTGTCTTTGCTATGAGGAGAGCTGGCTTTCTAGTCTCACAAAATGTGGTTCACATCTTAACTCTGCCCCTTAGCGCTCTAACCTGGGGCAGACCAGTTAGCCCCTTAAAATTTTCTCATCTATGAACTGGAGATACTAACCCCTACCAGGTTCTGTGGAGGGCAAGCATTTGTCACTGTTGAGGGCGGTTTTTCTAAAATGTATCAAGTTGCTTCACGCTGTCATTTGGAGCCCCTCCTCTCCCCTTTGGGAGCCTCAGGCCCATCTCAAGCCACCCCTCTGAGGTCACTGCTGACCTGCTGCCCTAGTCTACTGGTCCCTTTGAGATGAGAAACTGGATAGTGGATTTTCCTTACGCTTTCTTCCCGCTGTCTTCATGACGGAGAATTCACCTCGGGGACGGTCCAGCAGTCCCGGTGCGCCCTGGGGGCTCACTGCACGCAGTGCCTGGAGCCCCGCAGCTTTGAGTCCGCACGCGTGTGTGCGACTCTGCGACTCTGTGGACCCTCTCTGGAGCCCTCCAGGCTCCTCTGTCCATGGGATTCTCTAGGCCAGAACACTGCAGTGGGGTGCCACGCCCTCCTCCAGGGAGTCTCCAGTACCCGGGGATCGAACCCGCATCTGGGTACCTCTCCCGTGTTGCAGGCGGAATCTTCGCCGCTGAGTCACCGGGGAAGCCCTTTTGAGTCAGTATGTCTTTACCTACTAGGTAAGCGGAAAAGACAGACCAAGGCTGGAACCTATTTCTTTTCTAACTTTGTAATGTATGAGGAGGATGTGTTTCAGAAACTTAGTTTTAGGAGGGTAATTATGGTAGATGTCATTAGTTGGCTTTGGGTTTACTGAACCATTGACGTTTGCCATATCTCGGAGCTTTAAAAAGGAGCTACGGGGTTCCCTTTCTCTTACATTGAGGAATTTCTTTTAAAAATTAAATTTATATTGAATTTTGTTTTAGGACTTGTGGTATTTCCTGGAATACATACAATCAGTATGAGGAATCAGTGTTTGAATCAATAATACTTAAAATTTAGAAGACGCTGAGTTAATTACTTGCTTAAAGCAAGTGAGCATTAAGTGTGTGTTTTGTTTTAATGTTCGTTTATTTGGCTCTGCTGGGGCTTAACTGAGGCATGCAGGGCCTAGTTCCCTGAGCAGGGCTGGAGCTCGGGTGCCCTGCGCTGGGCGTGTGGAGTCTTGGCTGCTGCACCACCCCGGAAGGCCCGAGGAGGGTGTGTTCAGTGCCGTGGTTCTCGAACTGTTTTCTCAGTTATACGTAACATTTTAAGAAATATTCAGAAGCCACAGCCCATCCTGGCGACTTGCATCGCCAGGGGAGTGTTCAGACACTTGCATTGAGACTGCGCAGGCCAGTTGCCAGAAGGCATAGAGCGTAAATGTTGCCTGTAGTATACTTCGGGTCCTAATTTCTGTTTTCATGGCATAATCATAAATGACTAAACTAAATAAAAAGATAGTTGGTAAGTTTGGGAAACGGTTTTTTCTTCACTTTTTGAACTTTTAGAAGGAAAACCTCAGGGTAACGATGTGTATAGCTTTAATCAGTTCATAAATAATTGAACCCTGGTGAATTGAGACTGTGTGAAATTTCAGTGTGTGGTTCTCCGCATAATCAACAGAAACAATCCACAAAGTAAACGGTTTATTTCCGCTTGTAGCAGCTTTGTATCCAAAGGCATTTGGCCGAAGGTGGGCAGAGGGGTTCAGTACCTGTTCCCCTGAGTTCTAAGCTGTGTCTGATGACTTCAGCCGCTGCTGTCGTGACCTAGTAGTAGCTTAGACAAGATACATGTGTCTCAGGAAAAAGTTTCTGAGAGTTTACTACTGATGTTATAAGACTACGTTTTATGCTCCGTGGGCCTTTTGGAACAAAAGCTGCTTAGATGTAGTTGAAATATATTGAAACAGCAAGAACTGAAGCATTTTAAAGTCTTGTGAACAAGTTTTTAAGCGTAGTTTTTATAACTTAAATAGATATATTTAAAGTGACCATTCAGCTAATAAAAGTAGCCATCCATTCAAAAAATTTTTGGAAACAGCTGATTTACAGTTCTCCATAAAAACATTTTTTCATTTCACTTATTGCTCATAATTTTCACTGATAATGCAGCCACTCACTGAACATCAGATGCCGTCCCTGTAACACGTGTAAACGACACAGGCTAGGCCGAGGCCCCGTCGAAGGTCTTAGTCTGGAGGAGCATGGAATTTTAAACAAGCAAGAAAGGGGCTGTAAATTTTACGCTGAAAACTAAGCTGTTTCGATTCTCCTGGTCAGAGGCAACTCTGGTTCTTTCTTCCAAAGAGTGATACAGGCTTTTCTTGGAATTTTAGAGTTCAGTTTTTCTAGTCCAGTTCCTCACTTTACTCCGGGGAGGTGGTGTGGCCTTCCTGCGGTGGCAGAGCTGAGGGCTGGGGTGTTTGGGAGAGAGCGGCAGGCTTCTGTTTGTGCCCGTGCTCTAGTCCGTGACAGGCAGGACCGTGCAGGCTGGGTCCATCAGCACCTTCTGCTGACGGGCTTCATGCTCTCTGTGTGCCGGAGTCTTGGTTTACTCAGAAAGAAGCCAAAGCTCTTGCCATTAAATAGTTCATAGTCTAGAGTGAAAGACTGGCAGCTTTGAAACAGGTCTGTGAAGCAGCTATTTGTTCAGCGTCTGGATTAAGCGACAGGCTCTGAATTAGAGCGGATTAGAATCGCAGCTCCCCACTTAGCAGACCTGTGAATTTGGGAGAAGCATAAATCTCTGCACCTCAGTTTCCTTATTTCCAAATGGAGAGAAAAGTGTTTATGACCTCACAGATTTTTAGGATTTGAGTATGTATTGTACATAAAACACTTGTAACAGAGCTCTATTCATCAGTTCAGTTCAGTCACTCAGTCGTGTCCGACTCTTTGCGACCCCATGAATCGCAGCACGCCAGGCCTCCCTGTCCATCACCAACTCTCGGAGTTCACTCAGACTCACGTCCATCGAGTCCGTGATGCCATCCAGCCATCTCATCCTCTGTCGTCCCCTTCTCCTCCTGCCCCCAATCCCTCCCAGCATCAGGGTCTTTTCCAGTGAGTCAACTCTTCGCATGAAATGGCCAAAGTACTGGAGCTTCAGCTTTAGCATCATTCCTTTCAAAGAAATCCCAGGGCTGATCTCCTTCAGAATGGACTGGTTGGATCTCCTTGCAGTCCAAGGGACTCTCAAGAGTCTTCTCCAACACCACAGTTCAAAAGCATCAATTCTTTGGTGCTCATCCTTCTTCACAGTCCAACTCTCACATCCATACATGACCACAGGAAACACCATAGTCTTGACTAGATGGACCTTAGTTGGCAAAGTAATGTCTCTGCTTTTCATATGCTGTCTAGGTTGGTCATAACTTTCCTTCCAAGGAGTAGGCGTCTTTTAATTTCATGGCTGCAATCACCATCTGCAGTGATTTTGGAGCCCAAAAAAATAAAGTCTGACACTGTTTCCACTGTTTCCCCATCTATTTCCCATGAACTGATGGGACCAGATGCCATGATCTTCGTTTTCTGAATGTTGAGCTTTAAGCCAACTTTTTCACTCTCCACTTTCACTTTCATCAAGAGGCTTTTTAGTTCCTCTTCACTTTCTGCCTTAAGGGTGGTGTCATCTGTGTATCTGAGGCTATTGATATTTCTCCCAGCAATCTTGATTCCAGCTTGTGTTTCTTCCAGTCCAGTGTTTCTCATGATGTACTCTGCATAGAAGTTAAATAAGCAGGGTGATAGTATATAGTGAGCCCTTAATATGCAGTAGCTACTAATACTAAAAATGCATTATTTTTTAAAAATTTTATTGGAGTATAGTGTAGTCCATGGGGTCACTAAGAGTCTGACATGACTGAGCGACTTAACTTTCATGCATTGGAGAAGGAAATGGCAACCCACTCCGATGTTCTTGCCTGGAGAATCCCAGGGACGGGGGAGCCTGGTGGGCTGCCGTCTATAGGGTTGCCCAGAGTCGGACACGACTGAAGCGACTCAGCAGAGCATAGTTGATTTACAGTGTTGTGTTGATTTCAGGTATACAGCAAAGTGAGTTAATCATGCACATATATCCCCTTTTTTAATATTCATTTCTTTGTTTGCCTCTGTCACGTGGGATCTTGTGTCTTTGAGGTTTCTGTATTTGGCTGTGTCACGCGGGGCCTTCTGGTGTGGTACAGGAGCTCTGGTGGTGCACGGGGCTTCCGGGGAGCAGACTTGGGCTTCCTTACCCCGTGGCACGTGGGAGCTTTGCTCTTTGCCCAGAAATCTGAACCCGTGTCCCCTGCCTTGCAGGCAGATTCTTCCCACTGCACCACTGGGGACTTCCCCACTTTTTTTTTTAATTAAAAAAATTTTTTTATCACGTATAGTTGATTTTACAGTGTTGTGTTTCAGATGTCCAAGAAAGTGAATCAGTTTTCTGTATGCATATATCCACTCTTCTAGACTCTTCCCAGATAGGTCATTACAGAGTATTGAGTAGAGTTCCTCGTTCTATATAAATAGACCTTAAATAGATAACTAATGAAAGCATTCTCTTTAAAAAGTTATACTATTCTGGTTTTCCTCCAATTTACATAGGAAGTTGAAGCATAAAGATAGGTAGCTTGCCCATGATCACACAGCTAGAAATCTGGGGAGCCAGGACTTAGAAACTGGGAATCTAACCACGTGCTGTCTGTGTAGACCTAGGCCAGAGTGTGTTCCAGGCTTACTACCAGTACCAGGAAAGTATTTGGTGGTTGATTTTGGTTTTGTCTTTTGTTTTGTTTTAATAGGGTTGCCTGCATCTGATTTGAGTGAGAATAGTTTATTTGATAAATGGCATTTATTTTTTTGAGGAACTTTTGACTTGAGGATTAAATGTTGATAGTATATGGTATGTAGTTTCAATAGAAGACAGACTCTGATAATGTGGAAAATTGAAAGTTATAAATCTTTGTCCGTCTCTTGTGAATTTCCCTTCCTTTCCACCTGCCCATTAATCGCTGTTGCTTTATACTACACGTTGATATTTTTCAGTCTCTGCAGGTGAAGTTTTTCATACTGTTAGTATGTAAGTGACAGCTGGTGCAAGACTTTTAGCATTTAATAAGGGTTTCTTTTAAGCAGCCTGTGGCTTCCCTGGAGGCTCAGTCAGTAGAGCCCGCCTGCAGTGTGGATCCTTGGGTTGGGAAGATCCCCTGGAGAAGGAAATGGCTACCCACTCCAGTATTCTTTTGAACAGAGGAGCCTGGTGGGCTGCAGTACATGGAGTCACAAAGAGTTGGGACACGACTAAGTGACTAACTTTCACTTTTCAAGGGTTCCCTTTAAGCAGTACGGAGTGGGGATTTTTTTACTAATCTGACAGTCTTTGTATTTAAATTGGAATGCTTAGCCCATTAGTGTTATTGTTGCTGTGATCGGGTCTAAAATCTGCTGTCCTGCCATTTGTTTTCAGTTTGTCCCATCTGTTCTCTATTGCCTCTCTCCTCTCTTATGCCATTTTTTAGGTTCAGTTTACCTTTCAGTGATAACATGCTTTGTTGGGTTACTGGCTGTAACTTTTTTTTGCTTGTTTTTTTAGTGGTTGTTTTAGACTTTATAGGATTCCCTTGTGGCTCAGAGGGTAAAGAGGCTGCCCACAATTCTGGAGACTTGAGTTCGATCCCTGGGTGAGGAAGATCCCTTGGAGAAGAAAATGGCAACCCGCTCTAGTACTCTTGCCTGGAAAATCCCATTGACGGAGGGGCCTGGTGGGCTACAGTCCACAGGGTCGCAGGGTCAGACACACTTTCGCGTTCGCGTAGAGTTGCTGAGCCACATCTTTGGCGTATTTCAGTCTGCCCTCAGCTGAAATCATGCCCTTTATGGCACAGAGTCCTTCAGCATTTATCCCGTCTGCTGATATGCTATTGTTGTCATAAATTTTGTTTCTGCAGGTTATAAACCCCATAATACTTTGTTACTATTTCCACTTTAAATAGTTGCCTTTTGAAGAGATTTAAGAAATTAAAAATTTATATTTTCCAAATATATTACTGTTTCTGGTGGTGTTTATTCCTTTTTATAATTCCAGGTACACACCTATTATTGTTTCCTTCCAGCTAAGAGATTGCCTTTTAACATTTCTTACAATCAGGTTTGCTGGTGATGAATTCTTTCAGCTTTTGTATATCTGGAAAAAAATCTCTGTTTTGCCTTTGTTCTCTCTGGGTATGGAACTCTGGGATGGAGAAGGCAATGGCACCCCACTCCAGTACTCTTGCCTGGCAAATCCCATGGATGGAGGAGCCTGGTAGGCTGCCGTCCATGGGGTCGCACAGAGTCGGACACAACTGAAGTGACTTAGCAGCAGCAGGAAACTCTGGGGAAGCTTTCTCTCCGCGCATCGCACTGTGGCTCCTGTGCGGGCTTTGTCTCCTAGCGGCCCGCCAGCATCCTCGGGAGCCTCCCCGATGCCTCCCCCAGCGCCCGCTCGGTGCTCAGTGGCAGTCGCTCCGCTTGGAGGATGGTCCTGACAGCGCGCGCTCTCTCAGCTTTGCTGTCTGTGTCGTTGCTGGGTTTGTTCCTGGTGATTGGTTTCTCTCCTTGCATTTTCAGACTTTTCTGTATCTGGTAGTTTTCACAATTCACAATTTCAAAATTCACAATGCCAGATATTGTGAATTTACGTTTTGGGTGCTGGGTATTTTTGTACTCTTAAGCATAGTCTGGGTTTTCTTTTCTTAAGTACTTATTTTTGGCCGTCTCGAGTCTTCGCTGCTGTGTGTGGACTTTCTCTAGGCGTGCTCTGGTTTTTCGTTTCAGCGGCTTCTCCTGTTGCAGCGCACAGGCTTGGGCGTGTGTGCTCAGCAGCTGTGGCTCACAGCCTCAGTTCCCCACGGCATGCGGAGTCTTCTGGACCAGGGGTCGAACCTGCGTCCCTTGCCTTGGCACGTGGATCCTTAACCACTGGGACACTCAGAAAGCCCTAAAATATATTTTGAGCTTTATGTTGAGGTACAATTAAGTTACTTGGAAATAATCTGATCCTTTCAAACTTTGTTTAAAGTGATAAGAACAGCTGAAGGTTTAACTTTCTGTCACCTCTGGAGAGGCAGTACCATTCTGAGTGCCCTGGGGATTAGGAGATTTTTCTTCTCTGACAAGTGGAAACACAGACTCCTCTTAGCCTTGAGGGAGCCCTGGGGCTGTCCCCTCGTTCCTGTGTGTGCGCTCTCCCTGGTGGTGTAAGGCAGTGCCTCTGGTGCTTGCGCCAGACCTCCGGGTTCTCTTCCAGGGCAGCCCTCTGCCTTCCAGCACTCGGGTGCCCTGGCTACCTGAGTTCTGTCTCTGCACCATAGGGAACACGGGTGTGTGTGAGCATGGGTGTGTGCGTTCGTTCATTCTGGGTCTGCCCGTAGGGAACACTGGTGTGTGTGTGTGTTTCTTTCTCAGGAAATACGCCCTGAGCTGCCTGATGTCCAGTGTTTAAAAATCCTTTTTTCATGTATTTTTTTTCCTCTGTTGTTTACAGTGTTTGGGAAAATTTGGTTCCTGTTTTATCCATGTTGACCAGAAGTTGAAGTGACATAAAAAGGCCAGGATATTTTTTTCATGAATAAAAGTCATTAGAAAGCAGTACTTTTTATGTTGTTCCAGTTTTTCTACATTTATTACAGTAATACTTTTAGAAATGTAGGTGAACCGTTTTGAAAAGATATAAAGTTACTGGATTCTTGTTGCAATGATGGAGGGATGGGAAGTTCATCTTAAGTGGCTTGTGTTTCACATTTTATCTGCTATAAATGAATAAAAGATTTTATTTAAAACTTATCTTGACGTTTGGAGACTAGTACTGATTCCGGCTGGATCAGCTGCATGTTGCACCTAGAGAATCGTTAGTTACTTTGGATTGTTGGTCTCTTTCACTCCTACTTAGGATTAAGTGTGCTTTGAGTGTATACTAATTCTAATATGATTGTAGGTCAGATCACATCAGGAAAATGTGTTGATTTTGTAAATGGCTACATAGTTAGAGATTACAGTTCTGCTTTCCAGGAGTTTCTGTTGGATTTGCAGGTGAAGTGTTGTGAATGCGATAGATGTCAATGTCAGATGCTCAGCTCTTGCGCTTCTTGCACTGTTGACATGGGCCTCTTCTGAGCCAGCGCTGTTCCCATGGGCTTGTGGAGCCCCAGCTGTGGCCGCCGGCAGCCTGCAGCCCGCGCGGCTCCTGCTGTGAACACAGATTCGAAACCCTGTGGGGCTGGTGAGTGAAAGAGCCGCGTGGAGCCAGGAGTCCCAGTTTCATCTCACCGTCCTCCACCTGCTTGTTTGGTGGCAGTGTGTTTGTGGGTGCTGGTTTGGGGTTCTGGTAGGAGAGGGCCGAGGGCATTTTGAGGGGGAGCTGCTGTCGGGGGCAAAAAAGACGACTTCATGCTGTGAGTACTCTCGAGATTGTTACACTGGACCAGAAGGTTAGTTACCTTGGAACGTGTAATTAGGTGAAAGTAAGGACGGTGTGACACGCAGTTTGGCTGTAACAGGCGGTAAATCTGAGATGTGCTAGGCTCTGTGTTTCTAGGATCAGGTGAGAAGATGGATTCGCGCTCCTTTTGGGACCTCATTCTGGATTTCCTTTGGTGGTCACCTTTCATGGCTCATTGGGGTTTTTTTTGGTTTGGGGTGAATAGCAGTTTTTATGACACGAAGTCAAAAAAACTGTAAGTATATTTTTCCTTGTGTTTTGAACTTGTCATTTTATGTTGGAGTATAGTATGTTGGTTAACAGTGTTAGGATAGTTTCAGGTGAACAGTGAAGGGACTCAGCTATTCATCTGCGTGTATCCATCCTCTCCCAAACTCCCCTCCCATCTAGGCCGCCCCCTAACAGTGAGGAGAGTCCCCGGTGCGTAGAGTAGGTCCTTGCTGGTGATCCATTGTGGATACAGCAGTGTGTGCACGTCGGTCCCAGACTCCCTAACTGTCCTTCTCCCATGCTCCCCTGATCCGGCAACCGTAAATTTCTCTAAGCCTGTCACTCTATTTCTGTTTTGTGAATAAGTTCATTTGTTCCACGTCTCTCTAGATTCTGCACGTAAGGGGTGTCATAAAGTATCTCTGCTTCTCTGTCTGACCGACTTCACTGAGTGTGATAGTCGCTAGGCCCATCTGTGTTGCTGCAGATGGCATTATTTCATGCTTTTGATGGCTGAGTAGTATATTCCATTGTATATATTTTACATTTTCAGAATTTTGGTTATACTTTTTGAGGGAAGGAAGATCTCTTATCGCAGAGGACTGAATGGGACAGACGCCTGCAGCTTACACTTCCGGGATAGGTGCTCAAAGCTTCCGTTTTCCATACTTGGTAGTTGCGACCTCTGAGGAGAGCAGGGGGTTGTTTTACTGAACAGCCCTTCTGATACTGTGGTTGCAGTAAAACAACCATAAGGTGTACCATGCATTATTGCAACATAGTATATATCCAGTAATATAAACGTGTAGCATGATGCTTATTGCTCTCATATACCATAGAATATATACTGGATGTGAATGTCTATATTTTAAAATGTTTTATTAAAATATAAAGTATGGTATAAAGCTCTTTTTCTGGCAGAAGCATGGTTTGACGACAACTTTCTTCAGATTTCTGAGACTGAAATTGACTTACTTTCTGTCACCGCAGGGCAGGTTTTGCTGCGGGCGGGGAGAGGGGCCAGAGGGCTTTTCATGACTCCGTGACTTGGTCTGCAGAGTTGTGAGGCTCCTGCCAGTCTTGTCAGCTGTGATCGCTAGCGTGCTGTCTCGCACGTGTGTGCGAGCTGAGTCGCTTCAGTCGCGTCTGACTCTTGTGACCCCGTGGACTGTAGCCGCCAGGCTCCTTGTCCGTGGGCTTCTCCAGGCAAGGACACTGGAGTGGGTTCCCGTGCCCTCATCCTCCAGGGGATCTTCCCGACCAGGGGTGGGACCTGGGTCTCTTGCATTGCAGGCGCATTCTTTACCACTGAGCCGCCGGGAGAGCCTGTCTGTCACATGGTGGATGTTAGATGTTTACTGACTGACACTGAACGTTTCACAGTGTTGCTGTTACTGAAGGAATGTTAGGGCGCTGAATTGCACACCTCTGTGGAGCACCGTTCATGTCAAGACACTGCAGGTCTTCTCAGTTCTTTGTTTGCAGAAATTCCTTACATCTTTTGGTGCCTTCTGCTGTTAAAGTAGACTATAATGGCACATGAACTTAGTTTTTATTGAGTAAACGAGAGCTGTGGTTACTTGCTCCCTGCCTCCTCTCGCACCTTTCCACGCCCCCCAGAGCATCCGTGTCATTAGCCCCTGTGTGTCCTCTGTGCTGTGCTCATCTCTAATAAGTCTGTGGCAGTTAGAACAGCGGTGCCTCCAGATGAGTCTCAGAATCCACGTCCAGCCATCCTGGACTGCCCTCTGGAGTTAGTGCTTTCAACCAAACATGGGAACTGAACAGCGACACACGTCAGCCGCCACTTCCCCCAGCTGCCCCTCCATGGCCTCTCTCCATGGTGTCGTGTGTTTGCCCGGGCTGGCAGGGGCTGCCGTCTCCAGGCTGCCTGCTGGTAGCTCTGGGGCCAGTGCCAGGTGTCTCTTTGACGTTGTTGAGCTCTGGGGCCAGTGCCAGGTGTCTCTTTGACGTTGTTGCCCTTTAGGGTTTCTTATGCTCGGGCTCCTCTGTTAAAGGTCTTTCGGATGTGAGACTGGAGCGCGTGAAGACATCGCCAGGGCTGCAGAGTGAGCGCGTGTGCTGTGCGTGGCTGGGCTCTCCGGGTGCTGCCCCAGTAGCCAGTGTGGTGTGTGTGAGCGTTCCCTCCACTCCCAACACCCCCTCCCCCCAAGTCAAGAGTTGGTGTAAACTAGGTTCATTTCCCCTCTTCCCTTCTCGCTTGTTTCAGCCCCAGTTGCCCATCCTGTTGACTCCAGAGCGCCCATCCTGTTGTCTCACTGTGTCGTCAGTACACGCTCTTACCAGTTAACTCAGTTTCTTTCTAGTTTTTGCTTGCGTAAATGCCCCTGCCTCCGTCTTTCCTAAGCACGGTGTTCTCAGCTCTAGTCCTTGATTTGGTCTGCTGCGTGGCACTCTGCCTGCACAGGCGCAGCCTCCCTGCAGCTCTATCACGACTGGCCGAGCCCAACCAGCGTTCACGTGCGTGTCCGCCTGCAGATGGCCCTCTGTAAGAGCTGAGCAAGACTGTGGGGGTCGTGGGGGTTGCTTAAATTTCATTGTGCCAGGAGTACAGCAGAACGGCTGAAGCATCTCCACGCCCTCGGCGCAGGGCGTGGGGGTCTGCACATCCACGCATCCCCGTGGCAGTCCTGGTGCTCTGGGTTTTGCCAGCCTGCAAGCAGAAGGTGGTCTCCGCGGCTGGGCGCGTGTTTCTTGGGTGAGGCCCCTTGGTGGCCTCTCAGCACATCCTGGTCAGGCTGCTGTGTCCCGTGGCTGGGCGCGTGCTTCTTGGGTCAGGCCCCTTGGCGGCTTTCAGCACTCCCGTGTCAGGCTGCTGTGTGTCCGCGGCTGGCGCGTGCTTCTCGGGTTGGGCCCCTTGGCGGCTCTCAGCACATCCTGGTCAGGCTGCTGTGTCCCCCGTGCTGGATGTTGCCTGGTAAGCATTTGTCCACTTTTCTACTAAGGTGCTGTTTGATCTCTTAGATATTAAACCTTTGTTCTAGACTTTGCAAATGTCTTCTCTCTGACCACTGTTAACTTTATAATACAGTATATCTCTTATATCTATTCTTCCCCATTATAAGTTTTAAGTCTGTCTCAAACATTGTAAGGCAACCCTGTAAACTTACTCTAAACTTACACATGGGGAATATATCCAGGCAGCTAGATCAGTCTTAGAAAAAGAAAAGATGTTGGGTGGAGGGCAGGAGTTGTTGTTTTGCCAGAGGTGAAGGCATGCCCCAATATTAAACTGTTTTATTGCCCTGGCCTTGTGGTAAGGTAAGGAAATGAAGCGGATTTAAGGTGCTTAGAGATAGAGACATGTAGGAACTTCCCTGGTGGCCCAGTAGTTAAGACTCCACGCTTCAATGCAGGGAGCACAGGTTTGATCCCTGGTCGGACACGACTGAACCGACTTAGCAGCAGCAGCAGAAATGTGAGATCCTGCATGCCACATGGTACAGCCAAAAATCAGTAAATGAGTAACAGAGCGATGTGTGCATAGCATTTTAATGTATGTTACAGCGACACAGGAAAACAGCGGGAGAAACAGTGGACTGGTCTAATAGATGGTGTGGGGGAGACTGACTCACCTTGTGGAGGCAAATAAAAGTGGGTTTCTACCCAGCACCATGTGTGAAGAGATCCGGATGGATTAAAGGCCTGCGCTGGGAAGGTAAACAGCAGACCCACAGGCCAGGAAGCAACTTTCCAGCATATATTCAAAAGCACAGACCTTAAGGTGAGATGAAGTGAGTCTGTCACACGGAGTTAAAATGTCCTGGGTCGTGGACGGCTCCTTGCCTCAGGCTCCGATGCCAGGCGGGTGCACGGCAAGCCCCTTGGGGGAGGGCCGGGTTGGCAGAGTGCGCCATGCTGTGTGCAGCAGGGGCTCAGTTCTGCCATCCTGCGTGGCTCTGAGCCTAGAAGCCTGCACGTGGCGTGTGCCCCCTTCCTCTGAGCACCTGTGGAGGAATAGTCCGTATCAGCCTTCCGAATAATACAAGGTCTGCAGCAGAGTTACTTGTGGTGGCTGTTTTAAGAGGAATACTCCTCTTTTCTCCATGTCTCCCTTCCTGCTGTCTCAGTATGTGGAGTGGAAAGGATCTCCCTTTTTTCTGAAAATCTCAGAGCAGTGATGGCAAAACTTAAAGTAAAGGTCCAAATAAATGGTAATTGTTTTAGGACTTGGAGGCTTTGTTAAAACTGTTCAGTTCTTCCCCATAGTATAAAGTGGAAGTGAGAGACGTGGGTTTGATCCCTGGGTCCGGAAGACGCCCTGGAGAAGGAAATGGCAGCCCACTCCAGTATTCCTGCCTGGAGAGTCCCATGGTGGGCTACAGTCCATGGGGTCGCAAAGAGTTGGACACGGTTTAAGCGACAACAGCAGCGTGGCAGCAAAGGAACTGTAATTCGTGTGTGTGCTGTGGGCTGAAGCCAGTTCTGGTGGTTTTTTCAAAAGCTACGAATCCTATTAAATACCTAGACTTGTGGTACCGCTTTTGTGGAAGACTGAATTTAAGTCCCAAGGTTAAATGAGAATTAACTGAGAAGTACATCTTTTTAAGTATCTGCTTTTAATGAATATATGGGTTAATTGTTCATTTGACCAACCTCTTGATGGTATTTTATGGGAGAGTTAAATGCTTCACATTTATGAAAGCAGTGTTCCCTGAACAGGTTAGAGTTTTTGAGTGTAATTTTTACTACTTTAATTATTTTGTGAGATAATAGCTTGAAATTAAAATGAGGAATACTCTTTTTCAACTTACAGATTCACAGAGCAGTTACTGGGGGTATGTATCTCGTGCATGATGGGGCCATTCATCAGTTCAGTCCAGTCGCTCAGTCGTGTCTGACTTTGCGGCGACCCCATGGACTGCAGCTCGCCAGCCTCCCTGTCCATCACCAACTCCCGGAGTTCACTCAAACCCATGTCCATTTAGTCGGTGATGCCATCCAGCCATCTTATCCTCTGTCGTCCCCTTCTCCTCCTGCCTTCAATCTTTCCCAGCATCAGGGTCTTTTCCAATGAGTCCGTTCTTCGCATCAGGTGGCCAAAGTATTGGAGCTTCAGCATCAGTCCTTGCAATGAATATTCATGACTGATTTTCTTTAGGATGGACTGGTTGGATCTCCTTGCCTTCCAAAGGACTCTCAAGAGTCTTCTCCAACACCACAATTCAAAAGCATCAGTTCTTCCGTGCTCAGCTTTCTTTATGGTCCAACTCTCACATCCACACATGACCACTGGAAAAACCGTAGCTTTGACTAGATGGACCTTTGTGGACAAAGGAATGCCTCTGCTTTTTAATATGCTGTCTAGGTTGGTCATGGCTTTTCTTCCAAGGAGTAAGCGTCTTTTCATTTCATGGCTGCAATCACTATCTGCACTGATTTTGGAGCCCAAGAAAATAGTCTATCACTGTTTCCATTGTTTCCCCATCTAATTTGCCATGAAGTGACTGGACCAGATGCCATGATCTTAGTTTTCTGAATGTTGAGTTTCAAGCCAACATTTTCACTCTCCTCTTTCACGTTCATGAACAGCCTCTTTAGTTCCTCTTCACTTTCTGCCATAAGGGTGGTGTCATCTGCATATCTGAGGTTATTTATATTTCTCCCAGAAATCTTGGTTCCACTTTGTACTTCATCAGCCTAGCGTTTCTCATTTTGTACTCTGCATATAAATTAAATAAGCAGGGTGATAATACACAGCCTTGATGTACTCCTTTCTCAATTGGGAACCAGTCTGTTGTTCCATGTCCAGTTCTAACTGTTGATTTTTGACCTGCATACAGGTTTCTCAGGAGGCAGGTTGGGTGCTCTGGTATTCCCATGTCTTGAAGAATTTTCCACAGTTTGTTGTGATCCACAGTCAAAGGCCTTGGCATAGTCAATAAAGCAGAAGTAGATTTTTCTGGAACTCTCTTGCTTTTTCGATAATCCAGCAGATGTTGGCAATTTGATCTCTGATTCCTCTGCCTTTTCTAAATACAGCTTGAACGTCTGGAAGTTCACAGTTCACCTACTGTTGAAGCCAGTCTTAGAAAATTTTGAGCATTGCTTTACTAGCATGTGAGATTAGTGCAATTGTGTGGTAGTTTGGACATTCTTTGGCATTGCCTTTCTTTGGGATTGGAATGAAAACTGACCTTTTCCAGTCCTGTAGGCACTGCTGCGTTTTCAAAATTTGCTGGCATATTGAATGCAGCACTTTCACAGCATCATTAATGTGGTGGTAAAAATCAAACATGCTTAAAGTAGTCTTTGGGCTTAAAAAGGTCGATCTCTGAAACCTCTCCTTTTCTGTGTTTGGGTAGCTAAAGGGTGTGATATGTAGCTCTCTCTATAGGAATCAGTTCCATGTTCTTACTACTTGGTCTTTTATTTTAAATTTTATTGAATTAGTGCATATCTTAATAATCAATGTGAGGTAGTCAAGGCTATGGTTTTTCCTGTGGTCATGTATGGATGTGAGAGTT
This sequence comes from Aepyceros melampus, assembly GCA_006408695.1. Lineage (NCBI taxonomy): Eukaryota > Metazoa > Chordata > Mammalia > Artiodactyla > Bovidae > Aepyceros > Aepyceros melampus. The sequence goes on from SJXQ01006475.1 coordinate 51,785, forward strand.
GGGCTGTGAAGAAAGCTGAGCGCCAAAGAGTTGATGCTTTTGAACTGTGGTGTTGGAGAAGACCCTTGAGAGTCCCTTCTACTGCAAGGAGATCCAACCAGTCCATTCTGAAGGAGATCAGTCCTGGGTGTTCACTGGAAGGACTGATGCTAAAGCTGAAACTCCAATACTTTGACCACCTCACGCAAAGAGCTGACTCATGGGAAAAGACCCTGATGCTGGGAGGGACTGGGGACAGGAGGAGAAGGGGACGACAGAGGATGAAATGGCTGGATGGCATCACCGACTCGATGGTCTTGACTTTGAATGAATTCCGGGAGTTGGTGATGGACAGGGAGGCCTGGCGTGCTGCAGTTCATGGGGTCGCAAAGAGTCAGACACGACTGAGTGACTGAACTGAAGGTACCTTTTATTTATTTGATTTCAATATAATGCCTTCATGAATTATGTGGATTTTACTGTAATTTTGACCTTTGAACTGAAAAGATGAACTTGATGATTGGAAAGCCAAAATGTAGATCTAGATTTTTATGGCAGCTGTTACTGATACTCAAGTAAGCAAGTAAGTAAATTGGGTCACTTACGGCTTGATCACAACACTTGGGCGGGTTCAGTTGTGGTTAAAGGCCCAGAGCCCCTCGATGTAATTTTCCTTTTCTCCTCAAGGTTCAGTTCAGGGCCGTGCCATCAGCCACGCCCCCGGATGAGGGCTGAGCTGAGATTCGCAGGCGTTCCAGTTTTAAGATTCCTTGTGTGTTTGGTTGTGTCATACTGTGAAGTGTATTTGTAAAGCTTTTGAAAGCAGCGTAACCCTCTCTTGAGACAGATTTCAGGGAAGTCAATCACTTAGAACAGTGACGCCTTCGCTCCTCTTGGGGTACAGTCTGAACACCGTCGCTTGCAGGAGGTGTTTCCGGTGCGTTACCAAGGCCCACTGACTTGCTGTTGTAGGACAGCAGGCTGGGGCTCCTGGCTGAGTTTGCACCAGATTCTGGGCTGCCTCCTCCCGCTCTCCTCCTGTTGGTGCCCACTGAAGCCGCCCTGCACCTCGTGGCTGCGGGCCTTCCCGAGGCGCCCCGCGCTTTACTATGCCCTTGCTGGCTGGGCCCCAGGGAAGGGCGGCGGGGAGTTCAGAGGTCAGAGGAGAGCAGAAAAGTCACGTTGTGATGGGCAAGAGGAAGAAAGCGAGATGCGCCTTTTAGTTTTGAGACTGGCAGGCCGTTCACTGTTAAGAGGGTTTACCGTGGAACACTGAGGGCGAGGCGGGGTTGCATCTCAGGCAGGAGGGTGAGTGTGGGGAGGACAGGATAGAAGTCGGCACTGAGGACAGGGGAACGCTGCGCTGTAGCTCGTGGGGGAGCTGTTTCAGCCTTTGTCCAGAGAGTTGTTTTTCTTTCTCAGGGGAAGTTTGAACAGGATTTTTTTTCCTTTGGCTGTGCCTCGCAGCTTGTGGGATCTTCATTCCCTGACCAGGCTGAGGCTGGAGCCTGTGCCCCCGCAGTGGGAGTGTGGGGTCCTCGGCCCTGGCCCCCGGGGAGGCCCAGCCTTGTGTTTTAATCATTTGTTGTTGGCCCTTCTCCTGGCTGGCACTGCCACGGGAGCAGGCCCCCACTTTGACACTTTCGTGAATCTTGTAAGAATTTTGAACAGATAGTCCTGTCTAGATAGGTAGTTTCTAAGTGGCTGGTATGTGAGCACACTGGGGCTTATCTTGTCAGGCTCCCCTGCCCCGTGCTGAGCAGCCCCTGCTGCCGCTGAACTCTCCTTCCTCCCGGAGAAGTCAGCCATCCTCCCAGGCCACGGCCTCTGAGCGAGCTCTGCTCGGGCCGCGTGGCCGTCCCCTGAAGAGGAGGGTGGCTCTGCTGGCTCAGGCTTGGGCGCGCCCTCCGCCCCAGCAGCCGTCCTGATCGGGTTTCTGCAGGTTTCTTGGCGCTCCGGGGCCGCCACTGCACCTCCTTCTGGCTGAACCGGCCGACTGCCCTGACTGCCTCCACTTTCCCAGCATTGCGTGGGTCGCTGCACTGGCTGAGCTTCCTGGTTGCTGCCGCAGTTCATGGTGCGTACGTGGTGTGGACTGTGCCTGTCTGTGGGTCTCTTACACTGCTGTCTTGGTTCTTCATCAGAGCCCAGTCCAGCCAAACCATGCTGCCAGATAAACTGATTAAAAGGATCCATGTTGCTCAAAAGTGTTTCCTTCCAGTATTGCTTTACCTGCTGTAAGGCACAAACCCATTTAAATAAGTGTTATTTTTTTTTAATGTTAAACCTGATGTGTTTTTTTAAATTAATTTCTTTTTTACTGAAGGATAATTGCTTTACAGAATCTTGCTGTTCTGTCAAACATCAACATGAATCAAAACCTGATACTTTTAACTTCTTGAAATAAACACAGTAACATGTTTATAACTCTTGCATAAATAGCAAACAAGCAAACGTGTACCTAGTGACATTTTTTGAGCTAAAGGCAGCGTATGTAGTTTTCTGAATGTGACTGTCGAAGCATGCTAGATTATATGCATAAACTCAGCATTTTGTTTTTTCGCAGATAAAATAATGATGCGCCTGCGTGTGCCGGGGCGGTGTTGGGGCAGGCACTTGGGATTGGTGCTGGAAGAGACTGGGCATGCTGGGGAGACAGCTGGGGTTTGTGTTTGTGTGTGTGCTGGTGTGTCCGAGGTGCTCTGCTTTACTGCTAGCCCTTCGAGGTTGCTACCATGAAGTGGCTGTGATTTTCCTAGGACAGTTTTGTTCTCCCTGTGCCTGCCCTAATCCAGGTTGTTCGGTTTCCATCACCTCTTGATTAGGCGCTCTGCTCTGTTCATTGAAGGTTGAAAGTGTAGCTTCCAGCTTTTGAATGGGTTTATGTTTTCCCTGTTTGGGGTTTTCCACTTCTTAAAACTGTGACTGTGTCTTCACTGTACTCCTGTAGGCAGTACAAAGCCGTTAAAGTCTAAACAGCTCGCTAGGCATTTAAGGTTCTCTGTGATCTCTTCTTGTTTCTCCAGTTCCATTTCCAACCGTGTTCCTGCAGGAGGCGCCCATTACACGCACATCGTATCTGTTCAGTCACCCCTTCCCCCGGAAAAAGCCTGTTGGCCCTCCAAGCACAACCTGGATGGCGCGTCACGACGAGCCTTCCCATTTCACTCTGGGATGAGCTTCTGCTCCATGTCTGTTCCAGTTCTCTTTCGTAGCCAGCTTATGCTGTGCTGAAGTGGTACAGTGAGGATTAAACTATAATGCGCACTCTTAGGCCAGCGTTTTACGCTTATTTTCTGGGAGCTGAGTGGGTGATCCCTTGGAAAAGTAGCTACTACATACCGTCTTGTACTTGGAGCAACTTGATTGGTAAAAACGGGCTTATGTCTCATGGTTTTAAAATGTCAACTTTGTTTTCCCCTTCCATCTTTGCTTGGTTTTTGTTTTTATTAAAACAATACACCATGGAGAAGAAAATGACAAACCACTCCAGTATTCTTGCCTGGAGAATTCCGTGGACTGGGGAGCCTGGTGGGCTAGTCCATGAGGTTGCAAAGAGTCAGAGGTGAATGAAAGCCCAACCCATGCTATGTGGATAGAAAGGACCTTGCTGATGCAGACGAGGCTGGCACTTCCTTATGTATTTTTAGAATGTTAACTCTTAATAAGTTAAGTTATTTTGAAAGGATGATAAGAGCATTCTGAGTATCATTGGAGGAATGTGAATGATAGGATTTTGGTGCCTTCATCAGACTTTTTCCAAGACAAAGATACTTTTATTTTGATAGTGCAAGACTCTGGGACTCTGGGAATAAAATTGGCTGTATGCATACAATTGTATGGAACTAGGAAAAGGAAATGGCAACCCATTCCAATATTCTTGCCTAAGAATCCTGTGGACAGCGGAGCCTCGTGGGCTGCCGTCCATGGGGTCACATAGAGTCAGACACGACTGAAGCGACTTGGCATGCATGCACACATTGGAGAAGGAAAGGCGCCCACCCCAGTGTTCCTGCCTGGAGAGTCTCAGGGACGGAGCGTGGTGGGCTGCCATCTATGGGATTGATTGCACAGAGTTGGGCACAACTGAAGCGACTTAGCAGCAGCAGCAGGTTCGTTTTATTTTGTGAAAGCTGCCACTCTACATAAAGATTTTGATTTAGTAGTTTGTTTTAATCCCCTTTTATATTTGTGTGTGTTAAGGCCTGAGTGTGACAGAAGCTCTTCTGCAGATACGAGGTCGCCCCGTGCTCTGCTGGAATCTGAGTTCATTCATTGAAAGATTTGTTTTCAAGTTTACCAATTGTTTATTTCCATTGACCTTTGAGCATATTATTTTATATATGATGGGATTCCAGGGTGGGAATGGAGTGCATTTTCTCTTTTAATTTTTATTTTAAAAAATGAGTTAAACTCCACTTCAGTGTTGTGGTTTAGTAAACTTGTTTTGCTTTATGGAGGAAAGTGTTAAATTTGATATTTTAAAACATTTCTCTGTGATTAAATATGATTTCTGAATGTTGTTTTTACTTGTATTTTGCTTTTGATGTGGCCAGATATTAGCTTTATTTTTTGATAGTTCCTAATGTTTTCAGAAAAATAAAAATAAATTAGTTCCCTAAAATAAAAAGAAAACTATACACCAGCATAGTTTAAAGGCTCTAATATCTCTTTAAGGTTTGTTTCAAAGGAATGATTCTTCCCACAACTTTCCCCACACTTTGCTCTCCAGGGGCAGCTGCTGCGTGCTCAGTGGCTCAGCCGTGTCCGTCTCTGGGTGAGCCCGTGGACTGCAGCCCTCTGGGCTCCTCTGTCCATGGGATTCACAGGCGAGAACGCTAGGGCGGGTTGCCGTGCCTCCTCCAGGGTCCCTCCCACCAGGCGTCAGACCCAGGTCTCCTGCCTCGGCAGGCACACTCCTCACTGCTTGGAGGCCCCCAGAGGCAGCTGCCCACACTTTTTTGAGTGAGATGTTTTGCTGTTTACTGCCGTGTTCTTAGGTTGCTGTTTAGTTGGTAAATCGCGTCTCTTTGCGACCCTGTGGACTGTAGCCCACCAGGCTCCTCTGTCCATGGGGATTCTCCAGGCAAAGAAGACTAGAGCTGGTTGCCATTTCCTTCTCCAGGGGATCTTCCCCAGCAAGGATGGAACCCAGGCCTCCTGCTTGGACAGGTAGACGTGTCCACTGTGTGGTGGTCACCACGCTGGGTTCAGGCAGCGTCTGCCGCCGCACAGAGCGGGCTGAGAGCCTTCAGGGGCTGCTCTCGGCAGCTCTCAGGTGTGCGGGGTGGTGCCCGTGGCGCCCCGTGGCTCGCTTATGGTTGAGGTCCATGCTGCCTGGCCACCTGGACGCGTGGCGCCCCCGTCTTCTCCCCACGGCGTCCTCTGAGCCTGCTCTTTGCTGGGCGCGGCATCTCCTGTGTCTCTGGGTATTGATGGCGAGTCTGCTCTGGGCTGCTGTGTGGCCTCTGTGCTCTCTGCTTGCCCCGCTTCCCGTCTGTCGTGCTTTTTGTTGGCCGTGTTGGAGGAGCCTGCCCCTCGGTCACGGTTCCTCAGGCGAGCCCTGGGGTCAGTGATCGGGTT
>SJXQ01006475.1:57560-80419 GCA_006408695.1 Aepyceros melampus
ATGCTCCCCTGGCGCCAGGGAGGAGGGCTGGGGTCTCGGGGGCACCCAGGGTGTGTGGACACCGTCGGCTAGGCTAGGACCCGGCTTCAGAGCACCCTCAGTTTTAACCTCTCCAGAATGCGAACCCCCGGCCGGTGGGGTTTCTGTCCGGTGTGACAGTGACTGCAGCGGCAGCAGCCCGGAAGAACACGCGCTTGTTCTGCGGTGAGGGGGCTGCGGGGCTCTGCAGGCCGCAGTACAGGCCCAGTTCTCTTCTGACTCAGAGGCAGGGGGAGAGCAGGCCTCCTGCCCCGCGGGTTGGCTGAGCCTCAGTCTCGGGCGCTGGGCACACGTGGCCTGACCCTGTGGGGTGACTGTCTGGGCAGGGACGGCGCTGCAGCGGCCTCACAGATGGCCCTGGGACGGGGCTCCCGCGGGCGCACTCTGAGCCAGCCCTTCCCGCCTCGCCTGGCACTGCCCCAGGCACAGACTCCGGGTCTTCAGGGAGTGGACGTGGCCTGACGGCCCGCCTCTCTGGGGTCGCTGGGCGTGGTGTGAACCCTCTCGTGGTGGCCGTGCAGGGATCAGTCCTGGACGGCACATCCTCGGCCACTGGTCTGCTCGCCTCCCAGCTGCCCCTTGGTGTCGTCGTCTCTCCTGTTTGTCCCGTCTTTGCAGGTGTGGCTGTTTGGAACATCCCCTTGCTCTGGTGCAGGTGGCGCCTGGAGGAGCAGCAGCCTCTGGCTCACGTGTTCACACTGCCATCTCACGCACGTGCTGTGAGGTGCTTGTTTCCCTCCTCTGGTCCAGTATTCACGTCAGCTTTGGGTTTTCTCTTTTTCCTGAGAGTGAGAAGTTGAAAATGTCTCCTTCATTTCTCGCGTCTGTCTCTTCTTTAGCCTTCCTTTCCAGCCGCACACGGGCCTCAGCCGCCTCATGCTCCGGGCCTTGCTGGCAGGTGTCTCCTCTGCTCGTCATCAGAACTCCTCTTGCCTTTTGATCTTTTCTCTAAAACTTTATCCTGACTAGGCATGTCCTTCAGGAGTCAGTTCTCTGAAAGTTTATCCCATGTACAGTTGGCAGTCACCAGCCGACATGTTTGTTAGGACCCTTTTCTGTTCGGGGAGAATGTGCCTCAGTGTTGAACGATCAGCGTCCTTCGGAGGCGACTGATGCTAGCCTGAGGTGCGTGTGTGTGCGCGGCTCGTGGCGATTTGGGAGCCAGGATGGTGGCTGGCCAGGGGGGGGGGGGGGGGGGCCCTGGGTACCTGCCGCCCGCCCCAGCACTGGCCGCGCGCGTCTCTGGCAGCTGTGAAACGTCGCGTGTGGACGCCACACCTGGGCCGCCTCTGCTCACCCGGGAGGGGTGTGGACGGCAGGACGGCTCTGGCGACGAGGCTGGGCAGCGAGAAGGCGCTGGAGGCCCCCAGCACCGTCTGTCCCGTCTCGGCCCTGTGCAGGCAGCAGCAGCCGTCCCCTGTTCCCCCTGAGAGAGAAGCCGGCGACTCCCCGGTGCAGTACATAGCTCGGCTCACCTCCTGACCTGTGATTTCCTGGTGGCTCTGAGTGGCGACGGAGAGGGAGGGGACAAAAGGCCTCAGAGGCCCGGCTTCACAGAGCGCTGCGCAGGGCGGGTATTGTGCCTCAGGCGGGGCTGCCCCCCCCCCCGTTTCATCGCAGGTCAGTTCAGCGCTTGCCAGCCCCCCGGGGCCGCCGGAAGCCAGAGTGGATCTGAGCTCCTGGGACCCAGCTCACTTCTCAGCTGCAGAAATAGGTGTCATGTGCTAACACACCTGCTTTTTAGTTCTGGGGTGGTTTTTTTCTATTTCCACCTGAAGAATTGTGTTTCTTTTTTCTCTTTGCGGTTGAGAGCGTAACTACATGTAGACTGTTACCCGGTTGAACTGATGGTCATTTCTCAAAACCATCTTCAGTTTTCATTAAACCGGTGATTCTTACCCTTTTTTGAGTTGTCACATTGTTAGCAAAACCCCCGTCCTCCTCACTAAGTATGTGCTGTGTGGGGTGTATGTATTAAGAAAATTTAATAACATCTCTTAACAGATGATAAGAGTTTCTTGTTCCTGTTTAATTCCAGCCTCCATCCCAATGTGGAAGAGAAATGAGATAATTAGGTAGCACAGGCAGGCTGGTAAGTGTGATTAAATGAAAGTGGTGTGAGTCCGGAGGCAGGTAATTTTATTAGAAGCTCCATGGATTATAGCGGAAAGAAAATACACGGCAGGAAACATACGCTGGCAGGGGGCCTAGGCTGCATTTTCCAGAGCTAGGACTTGCCCCTTTAGGACTTCATCGTTCAGGCACATTACGTCACTTCTGGAGTCTGTTTCCCCATCTTTAAAATAGGGATACTGTGACTTTTCCTGATCCGCAAGATTTGGGTGAAGATCAGAGAATTCAAAGTTTATGAAATGATACGTTCCTCTGCAAATGTCGGGTATTGTTCTGCTTTTGATTTCTGTTGGTTCTTGGAATGCTATTTTAAATGTGCCTATGTTAGGTCAGAACAAACTGATACCTGATTAATCCTGGGGAATTGAATTCAGGCTTTATTTTGCTTATAGTACTTGGAGACATTTTTACCTAATTTATTGAGGCATAACATTACGTAAAATTAAACTTACCCGCTTCCAAGTCTTCCATGTTTTGACTCTTCAGCTGAATTGAGTGTTTAGGTAGGTATTTCGGTGACGTGAGCAGATTGTCTTAGCTGACAGTTGACGTTTTTAATGGTTCACGTCGTCAGCCAAAGATGTGGCAACTCCGGAGGTCCCCAAGGAAAATGTATTTGGGTTTTGGCACAGGAGTGAACTTGTCAAAATCTCCTCTCCACCCCTTGGTGACTCTGTTCTAAACCACAGTCTATGAAACTGGGCTTCCGTGGCCCAGATTGAGTGCCCCCATCCCCCAAACCGTTAAAGTGCTGGTGTTCTGCTCAGAAACCCTTTTTACCCAGGACCAGCACGTTACTCACCTTCTCTGATACGTGCTCTCTTATCGGTAGGTTCAGTTCCATTTCGTCTACTCTTTCTAAAATGGAAACACACGTTATTGTGAAAGTTACACATGATTGTTTTTAAAATCCCAGTAATTTAGATCTGTTTGAAGGAGAAGGTAAATCCCCTGCCTCATCCTTCAGGTATAACCACTGTTATAGTTTGCTTGTATGGTATGTCTGACAAAAATGAGATTGCTTTACATACCGTTACAGAACCTGCTTTTTCAGTTTCTTTAAGTCTTATGCAGGATGCGTGCTTCATCTCATCTAAGAGCTGTGGAGTCTGCCTTTACACGCTTCTACCGTGTTCTCTCTAACCTCTCTCCTAGTGATAATTTAGTTCATTACAAATATTTTTCTACCATGACGTAAGGTCCTTACAAATATCCTAATACTATAGCCGTGCACACATGTCCATTCGTTCCCTTAGGTTACTTTCTGAGAGGCAGACTTTCTGTGTCCGAGGGTATCCTGGCTTATATTTGAATATGTTGCGCCTGGTCACAGAGTGCTAACTCCCTGTCCACAGCAGTGGGGGAGAGCACCTGTCCTCCCGCAGTAACACGGGAGACTGCCAGTCATTTGAGTCTTTGCCAGTCCTTACAGGCTGAATGTGCCTCGTGTTGAATATGCATTTCCTTGAGTCTAAATAAGACTGAGAATCTGTTTATTGGCCTCACGGGTTTCTTTTGAGAAGTGCCTGTGTGCTTTGAGCGTTTTTCCGAGGCGAGCCCCTGGCCCTGTCCTGTGCCAGGCCTCTGCGCCGCCCTGGGTAGACTGCTCGCGGCTTCTTCCTCTGAGGGGCCTTCAGCCTTGCTCTCGGCTCACGCACGTCTCCCTGTGGAACTTCCTTGGCGTCTCAGCTTTGGTTTCCCGAGAAGGAGACCCTCAGGATTGGAACGCAAGCCGTGTCTGTAGTGTTGGGAACGGAGGGGGAGGCGGGAGTCAGCCTGGGAAGGAAGGGCTGTCCACGGAGAACGCCTCCTGGCCAGAGCCCACCGGGCGAGAGCCTCGGGACGCGCCGGGCACACGGCCCACCCAGCGTCAGCCGGTGGAGGGCGTTCCCGCAGCTTATCCCTGCCTGAAGAACACCCCAAAGGGTGCAAAACCACCTCCGCCACGCAGTGTGTCTGGGGCTGGAGTCGTCTGAGGCTCCCTGCCACCCCCTGTCGGGGACCGAGGGCTGGGCGGCCCCCGTGCCTGCTGTGCAGTGTCTGCCTGGCGCCTGCTGTGTGGCCTTTGCCCAGGATCCCCTCCCCAGCACCTGCCTTTCGGTCTCTGCGCAAGGTCTCTGCTGTGGTCAGATGGCAGCGGGGGAAGGCAGGACCCCCTCCTCTAAAAAGGCCCTAGCTTGGGGAGGCCCGCAGGCTGCCCCTGGTCCACTTTCAGAGTGGTGGGAACGAGACGCCTGGGGGAGGAGTGTCGGGGCCTATGGACTGTGCGGTAGGCTCGCTGCAGGGAGCGTCCGCCGTACCTCCTGCCTGTGACAGTCCCGAGGAGCCGCGCTCAGGCACCGCGGGGCGCTGGGAGCCGACCTCGAGGAGGCTTGAGGGCTGCCGGGAGGCGCCTGCAGCCTCTGTGCAGGGCTTGGTGTGATGTGACCCCACCCTCAGGTAGGAAATCCTCGAGCATATTTTCTTCCAGTTCCTGTTCAAACTTCTAAGGTTTTGTTTGTTTTAAATAGCTGATGAAATTAAGGATTAAACACTTGTTTTAATGGTTAGCCAGTTGTGTTAATATGATTTTAAAATAATTTCCCCAGCAGTTCTCAAGTTTTTAAGTAAGTTTCAGGACCCCGTTATACCTTTAAAAATTATTATAAGCAAGAGCTTTTGTTCATGTGGTTAATAATTACAGATTTTTATTGCATTCAAGATTAGAGCTGAAACATTAAAAAAAAAATAGTTCATTTAGAATAACCCAGGACATGTTAACATGCAACTCTGATTTTCCAAATCCAAAACACCGAGGTGAGTGGCCCCATTTTACGTATTTGCAGATTCCTTCAGTGTCGGACTTAAGGCAACAGCTGTATTATTCTCGCTGCTTCTGCACTGACTGTCCTCAGACCATCCTGTCAGGAAAGCTCCGCGGTGCACACGCAAGAGCTGCAGAGGGCAGAGGCGGGTGGTGGCTCCGGGCTGTGGGCGGCACTGACCTGTGCCCTACCGCAGGGGCTCAGGGTGCTGCTCGTCTACTCTCTTGCCTGATGGTGTCAGAGCCAGCTCGAGCTGAAGGCGCGTTTGTCCTCCAAATCCCCCTGGGTCTGTGCTGAGGGAAGCGGTTGGGGCTGGATGGAGGACACGCAGCACCTGCATGGGGCATTTGCTCAGAGCCTGGGAGGGGTGCGGGAAGAATCGGGAGCCTGGCCGGCCAGCCCCAGCCTGGTGTGAGCATGCGGTCTCAGATCCCCTCTGTGTGGATTAACCACAGACGAGCCAAACTGGAGTACTTTCAAGGGCAGTGAAAATTCTTAATTATTAAATAAAAGCTTTATCAAACAATGCAATTAATTGTAGAATTCACACCACACAATAAGTGACCCAGAAAGTCCGCTGCTGCGAGACAGTTGAGGCAGGTCCTCCTCTGACTCTGGAAGGGCAAGTCTGGGCCTCGCGCCCCCTGCCCACGGCTCCCTGCTCGCCCGCCTGCAGCGTGGAGGCGGCACAGACAGTGTGAGTGGTGGGAAACCTCAGTGAGGGCTCTGTAGCCAAAGGTACGTTCTGGAGTCTTCTTTTGGAACCGAGTAGAGCCCGGGAGGTTCTTTTTTGAGGATGGTGGTGTCCTATAAGTAAGTGTCTTTTCCTTGTGGCCCTGTTGCTGCTGAGGGTCAGCACTGAATGTGCGGAGGGCAGCATTAACAGGTGTGCCTCACCCCCACCCATCCCCCAGGGTAAACAGGAGGCTCTGCTCCACCGGCTGCCTCTCACTGACCCGCGGACGGTTATCGTCTCCGTGGACAAGCTGGCTGTGCGCCGCTGCCCCAGGGAGAGCCCGAGTAATCGCTGGTTTCTAGCTATAGTAGCCCCTGAACAGTGCAGGGATCGGGGGTCCCAAGTACAACTTTGGACTCCTCCCCAAACTTCTCACAGCCTGCTGTTGACCGCAGCCTTACCAATGACAGCCATCGATGCACACATTTTGTATACTGTGGGTATGCTCAGTCAGACATTCAGTACATACATACGTACAAGGGGTCAGTCGTGTCCGACTCTCGTGACCCCAGGACTGCCCCCGCCAGGCTCCTCTGTCCCCGGGATTCTCCAGGCAGGAGCACTGGAGTGGGTGCCATTTCCTCCTGCGGGGGCTCTTCCTGACCCAGGGATTGCACCCACGTCCCTTACGTCTTACCACTAGTGCCACCTGGGCAGCCCAGTGTGTGTGTACCTGCATTTGTTTTATGCCTTCATGACAAACCTGTTTCTTAATTTTTTGATATTTCTAGGCTATGCAATTAGGCTATGAGTTTTTTCAGATTGTTAGCGATCCTCCCAAAATTTCCCAATGTATCTACTGAAAAAACTCTGTGCATAAGTGGACCCCCACAGTTGAAATTCGTGTTGTTCAGGGGTCAGGCGTCCTCACTCGAATAGCAGTTTTATAGATGCTGATGTGAACACCACACCTGAAAACTCAGGGCTCCAAGGCTGATACCCTGGCTCTGGCCGCTTCAGTGGGAATAGAGGGGTGATGGCCTGAGAGCCTGACCTGCTCAGACCATTTCTTGGGAAAAACAAAACAAATTAGAATTGTTCTAAGTCAGGCTTGTCTGGTTCCTGCAGAAAAGAGCTATTGTCTGGTCCACCTTAATCCTGAATAGCTACCTGTTTAACACCGTATAGGAGCGCGGCCTCTGAGACACGGGCTGTGCTGATCTTCTGATTCTCTGTAATCCTTCCAGCATGTGGTCCCCCCATCCTCCGCAATCCTCTGATTTTTTTTAGGCCCTTCGTTTGGGGCAGTTGGTCATTTCACATGCTCGCTGCCTGCCCTCACTCTTTACTCAGTAGTTCACAGGTTAAAACCCGATTCTGGGCTCAGCTAACTAAAAGCTCTAAAACCTCAGCCACCCATCATGGAGAGGAAGGGACCTCTGAGGGCCATGGTTTCTGAGGCCTGCAGCTCTTTCAGTGTCCCTGCTGGAGTCTCTTGCAAATTGTCTTAAAATCGTTTTCTTTAAAAAGTTGTGTCCTTACTCCCTGTGTGTCTAATTTTTTTCAATTTGGAATGTGAATTTCCGGAAGGACTGGATGTTGCTTTTTCCTAAAGCAGTAGCATGTAAGATAAAAGTGCGGCTGATGGCCAGTTGGGCAAGATTGAGCTTTTGTGGAGTTTTGCTATTTCTAACTTGGAAACATTGTCTTATAATCCTGAACAGTGGTATATATTTTGACCAGCTAATTCAGCGTTAATCGCTATCAGGCCTGCAAACCTGTACTGTGTGTGGGAAATTACTCTCTAGAGACTTAGAGTCTGATGTGAGAAAGGTTGTGCACCCACGTAGCTTGTAGCAGTTTAAGTAATCCACAGACAAGTCTCTTCTGATTGGAAACACGTTTCAAAAATGAGCTCTGCAGCTTCCGTGGGCCGGCCCCAGATCAGCCCCATGCTCCATGAGGAGTGTGTCATGAGCGCCTTTGACAGGCTGTCTGCTCTCTCCTGCGGAAGACGGGGTTCTCTGTCCTCAGTGTGGGTGCGGCCAGCCTTGAGGGCTTTGCAGGAAGGCCCCTCCCCTGGTGGACGTGGGCGGTGCTGTTTTCCGTGTGCTTTGTCTGAGTGAGTGCCCCTTCCTGTGCGGGACGGTGTGCCCCCTGCGTGGCTCACTGTCACAGAGCAGCTGCCTGGGTGGACCCCGGCTCTGCTGGGCAGTCTGTAGGTGGGCCCTTGGTCTGGAAGTTCCTCCCAAGGGACGGTGCTGAAGGGCACCCCAGGCAGCCCTGCCATGTGAGCCCAAGTCTGGACGGCCACTGTTTTCCAGAGGGCGCCAGAACAGCATGGTTTCGAGGTCTGTTTTTATAAAATTCCTCTGGGTGTGTTCAGTAGCTGTCACCAAGAAGGTCGCTCTCATCCCTGGACCGACATCTATTGGGCAGTGATCGTGGGGGATGAGGAGTCCCTCTGGTCAACTGAGAAAAGATTTCTGCTATTCTCTCATATTCATCTTGAATTTCTTAGCAAAAGGAGAGTGAATTAAGAATGGACTTTGAGTCGTATGATTGGAGGGAACATAGATTTGATAGCACATCTCTTCCTGTGTTTGGTTATTGATCTTACTGACTGAACAGAGCTAAGCATCACCAGGGTTGACCCTTGTTCTTTTACTGCAAAGAAGTACAGATGGAGGAGGAGAGACCTAGATAACACAGCAGGTTGTCTGGATCGGCTACAGAAGATTGGAAAGTGGGGTTGAAATTCGTTGGCATTTGTGTGCTCCACAGCCGCCTTCTCAGACTCTGATGTGCTCAGGCATCGTTTGGGGACTGTGTTAAGATGCAGATTCTGATGCCGTAGGTCTGGGGCCTCACAGTCTGCCTTTCTAACAGACGTTGCTTTTGTTCAGGGACCACGTTTTGAGTAGTCGGGGTCTGTAGAACACTGGGGTGTGTGCAAATCTCCTTTTTGGGGGATCTCAGTTTTCCAGCCAGGAATGGAACCCAGGCCATGGCAGTGAAAGCACCAAATCCTAACCACTAGACCAGGGAACTCCTGCAAACCCAACTTTGATTGATAACAGCCACCTGGATCGCATTTCGCCTTCTCTCTCTGTACCAGGCCCTGAGCAGCAGAACAGCGATTGGGAATGGCGGTGGTGTCTGACAGCGCGTGGGGCTGCAGTCGGACGCGGTTCTCTTTCCCACTGACGTCACGCCCCCGTCCAGGCTGCAACATGCAGAACCCTGCTCAGACGGCGTCACCCAGGGAGAGCGTGGCTCTGAGGCTCCTGTCGGGTGTGGGCTCCGCGGCCTGCGTGGTAGCAGCGGTGCCCTGTATGGAAGCTCGTTGCGTCACGCGCCTTCTGCGGGGAAGAGGGGAGGCGGGGACCAGCCCGTCCAGTCTTGCGTTTTCCGGGTGTGTGATTGCCTCCAGGCACCCATCCTCCTGAAACACGGGTCACTGTCCTGTGGGGCGACACCACGGGTCCGTGGGGGCTTCTGGGAAGAACGAGCAGCGCCAGCTGACCCGAGCCTCTGCAGGCCTGCCCCGTGGCCCCCTCGCCCTGCTGCCCCACTGCGGTGTGCTTCTTGGCTTTCTGTCCCCCAGCCTCGCCTCCCTCGCTGTGTTCTAGGGTGTGAGACCAGATAACTGAGTCTTTTAGGATCATGTCTAAAATAGCATCTCAGTTCGGGATTTCTGTGTTTGTAAGCAGGGATCATCTCTCCCAATAAAAATTTTAAAAATTGACTGTAATATTTACCTTGCTTTCAGGGTGTTGTTTTTAAGAAACTAATACAGCTTTTGAAAACTGAAGGGCAACTTGGTTTCTTAACTGTTGACTTGGGAGAATAGTCTCACAAATTGATACTGAGTATGGCCATGGGTGAGGAGGAGAAAAACATCTTTAAGTAAAATTTTGTTTCATTTGAAATGAAGTTTAAAGATTCACATGGTGTGGTTTTCTTGGAAAAGTCAATCCAGAGAGCACGTCAGATTCTATAGTAAGGCTGCTCTGGTTTAAAGGTTGGTTTTATTAATTTCCTAGGATCACACTGTAAATGACTTGTATTAGGTTCTGTCCTGTTCACACCAGGGCCCTAAGTGTTACTCAGAAGTTACGCCGACTGATAGCTTCTGCTGTGTGGCTCCCAGGTCAGCGCTGGTGAGACGTGGGGCCTGTGGCCACCCTGCCCCACAGCCTCCAGGAAGGCGGGGGTCCTGACCGCCCCCGCCCTGATGGATCCGTGTGACCTCAGAAACCAGTACAGAAATGGGAATACTGCATCACAGGGAGAGGTTCCTCTCGCTTTTCTTGCAGTGTTTGCTGAAGCTGGCTTTGTTTTCTCTCTGCTTCTGTTTGTGTGCCGGGTCTTGGTGGTGTAAGCGCCCCGGAGGGTGCAGTGCCTTGGCGGGGGCGTGGGCCCGGGCCCCGCCGTCGTGGCCTCGGGCTTGGTTGCTCCGCAGCTTGTGGGGTCTTCCTGAATCAGGGATTGAACCCGTGTCTCCTGCACCGACAGGTGGATTCTTTACCACCGAGCCACCTGGGAACCCCAAAGCTATATGTATTTTGACCAGAGAGGAAAAAAATAGAACTTAGGTCACAATTCTTTCCTTTGGCCTTGGTAAGAGTTTATACAAAACAAAAAAGTATTAACTCCTGTGTCCCCCGGCCGCGTTGCATGGCTGCAGGGCCTCAGCGCCTTGATCAGAGATTGAAACTGGGCCCTTGGCAGTGACGTCGAGGGGTCCTGACCACTGGACCGCCGGGGAATTACCGTGCGCTTTTATTTTGGAAAGTGTTTTTGTTACAGTGAACTTGAATTGAACAGAATCTGGAAGGCAGAGTCTCAGTCACTTGTGGAGATTGCAGTCACTGAGCAGGGACGTGTGGGGGTGGTGTTCCCATCTTCCCTTAATTCCTTAAATGCAACCTCCCGTTTCCCAATTCAGAACTTTCCATCCCTTCTAAGGCCTTAGACTGATTCGTGTGCTTGAATTGGTGTTTAAAACTGGAGTTATATTTCTTATTGTACAACCGAAGTATCTTCTGTTACTGGGAGGGGACGGGAGGCTGGTGGAGGCGTGTGCTGACTGAGCAGGCAAACCAGTCGTTTTATGGAGGAAGGGGGTGGGGTGTTCGGACACACTTGCCCAGAGCAGTCTCACTTTCTCAGCTAGAAGCTTCTGCCCTCAAATTTTGCCATGGGTCTATCTCTACCACCTTCTAGGCCAGTAGCATCCTAACTTTTTCCAGTGAGAATTAGAAAGAGGGGAAAAGGTAAAAGTAGTGCAGCATTTCTGCACACGACAGAAAGCTGGGTGACTTCACGCAGTAACAGGCAGAGTTCCTTGGTCTTCTCAGTAGATTCTCAGATGCTTCACAGTAATTTCCAGCCCGCTGGTTGAGGACCCACAGGTCACAGATCTATGTTGCTCAGTCTTTTCCAAAGCTCTTATTTATGCTTCATGATTTCAACTGCTATTGATCCTGCCTCACTTAGACTGTTTTTCTTATAACCTACCTTCATTCTTCATTTTCTTAGTATAGAGATGGTGTTAATTAAACAGTTCTCTTCTTGTGTACGTCCAGTTTATGTTACATACTTGTAACTCACTCTCTAATGTTTGTTTATTGATTAGGCTGCACCAGTCTTGGTTGCAGCATGTGGGATCTAGTTCCCTGACTGGGGATTGAACCCAGGCTCCCTGCATTGAGAGACTGGAGTCTTAGCCACTGGACCACCAGGAAAGCCCTCAAACTCCCTCTCTCCATACATTTTCCTGAGCTTTCAGAAAAGTTTACACCTGAACTGAAAGCTGCTTGAATTTCTAGCTGTATCACAGGTGACAAGCTGTGAAATGTTGACTCTTAGGTTCTGGACGGTTGTCCTCCTCCCAGTAACCTGAACGGGGGGCCCAGATGCAAAGCACCTGCTCTGAGGGCACCAGAAGAGCTTTTTAAATATGTGGAGTCTCGGTTCCCCTTCTGGATGGGCTAAGCTCAGTAGTAGCCCTGGCATGAAGGTCAGGAATCTGTCATTTTTAAAGTTTCACAGATGATTTTGGCGATGAAATTGAGAAGCCACCAATTTCTTTCCAGTCATAAAATCTGCTTGTAGTGGCAAGTTGTTAGACCATTGTGCATCTCTTTTCTGTATTAAGGGCCCCACAGGATTGGGCCTTTGCCAGCATTTCCCCACCAGGGTGGGACTGACTGACTTTAGCACCACTGAGCTGACTGTGAAGAAGACAGTGTGGCTCCTTACGCACCTGGAGGAGGGCATTCCCATTCCAGGGTCTTGCCTGGGAAATCCCTTGGACGGGGGAGCTTGGCGGACTACAGTGCATGGAGTCAGCGAGTAGGATACGACTGAGTGACTGACTTGGTGCGGTATGTTTTGGACGCAAGAAGGGGTTAGAGCGAATGCCAGCCTGTCGCCTTCGAGCCTTAGGTATTGTGAACGCCATAGGCGAGGACGGGGGGTCTTCTTAGCTGCCTCTGTGTCGGTGTCCTTCCATCTGCTTAGACAGGGGTCCCAGCTGCGCCAGCCCGATCTGTAGACTTTCTGCAAACCTACAGGCAGGGCGGCAGACTTAAGACGCCTGAGGACCAGTGCTCATCATAGGAGATGGAGCAGCAGTCAGAGTCATATCCCTCCGCGTGGAGGCGTTACCGCGTGTCTCCAGAGAGTGCTGGCCAAGGGCATCCTTGCATCCCAGCTTGTGATAGCTGTGGTCAGACGTCTTGCAGAGTCGGAAGTTGTCTTTTTTTAAACTCAAAGATGGTGTCTGCATATATGTGTGACTTAATCTTAGAGATGGTGTTAAACAATCTCTCTTTCCATGCATGTCCATCGTAAAACAGGTTTTTAATAGTTCTTGGGACTATCCATCCCAAAGAGGGACGAAGGGGCCGTCCTGGGTGAGCCAGTGGTTTTACTCAGGACATTAGTAACAGAGGTGACTGCCGCCTTTAAAGAGCGATCACTGTGGACGTGTTGCTCTGCAGAGGTGATCACCAGCACCTCCTTCCCGACGGTGTTCAGTTCTCAGAATATTGCCGTGATGAGCTGGTAACTGGCTCCAGGTCACACAGCTCGTCGGCGCTCAGTTCAGGGTCTGGGCGCTCTCTGCCTCTTGGCCAGGTGGGCCCTGGCCCTCCCCACGGCCCCTGCTCTTTGCCCGTGTTTTCTCCTTCCTTTCCGGCCGCACCATGCTTTCTTCCCCAGCTTCTCTCTCTCCTTTTCCCCTAACTTAGCTCGTTCCCTTAGCTGTTGTTCCTTTTCCAGACTGAAAGAAAAAAATCTCCAGTGGGTTTGGGGAAAGTATGGGGCCACAAGACGGCTTTCACTTTTCCTTTTCTTCTCATCTCCCTTCTTCTTCATCTCTTTCTCTCAAAAGGAATTGAGCCCCGCCTCTAACCAGTTAGGAGAGGGCAGATGAAGACCAGCAGTTCTTGTCTTGTTCGTTATGGGAACCCGCTGCGTTCAGCATCTGCCTGGTGCGTGGACTGTCAGCACGTGTGAGCGAACGAGTCCAGTTCACACAGAACGTTTGTTTAAGAGATTTGCCTGCTCTGTAGAAAGTCTTTTGGGTGTTGACTGGATCTGCACGTCTCCAAGTGAAGATCTTCTTTTCTGTTTGGCTAACACACTTCACTGTCCTCAAAGCAGCAGTTAATAATGAGGTTTGGGAATCTAAAATGCAGACATGCGAGTTAACCCCTCCGCAGCGTCTCCCATGTCATCCCCGTGCTGTGGGAAGGTCTTTCTACGTCAGGAGCCAAGACTGACTCCCAAACTCCTCCTCTCTTTTCTAAATAATAGAATGTTACACTTACTGTTTGGACACGGGTGTTAAGCTTTCGGAGGTCTTGGTTACGTTTCTGTTTATTAATGTGCCTTTATACAGAGATGCTGATCCGACAGGGCCGTGGGGAAGGTATCCCGGCGTGGCTGCGTGTAGCCAGCAGCGATCTGGTGTGTAGAGAGCTGCTTGTGGAATGGGATTCATGCTGATGCGACACCGAATGACTTGTAACTGGGTCTTTGTGTCCCCCGCCCGCCCATACAGGGCTGGCACTGTTGAGAGAACTGCGGTCTGTGGGACTCCTTTCTGTTTAAGATGATGGAGAAACGGGGAAGAGCCCCCGTCAGAGGGTCAGAAATGACGCTTTCACCAGAGGTGACGCGGCTCTGAAGAGCTCTGTGTGCTGAGAGGTGTTTCTCCCTCTTAAGTGTGGTTTGCGTTTCCTGCGGTGCATGGAGAAGAGGGTTTCTGGCTCCTTCCTAGCCGGGCCGGTGTCGGGGCTTCGGCGCCCCTCCCGGTGTCCCTGGACGGAGGCCTGTTGGAGGCCTGCACCCGCGGTCTGGAGGACGAGGCCCTGTGCTCTGCGGAGCGCGCCCCCGTCACCGGGGAGGCCGGGAGCGCGCCCACTTCACCAGAGATGCCGGGAGCGCCCCACGTCACCCGGGAGGCCGGGAGCGCGCCCACGTCACCGGGGAGGCCGGGAGCGCGCCCACTTCACCAGAGATGCCGGGAGCGCGCCCACGTCACCCGGGAGGCCGGGAGCGCGCCCACGTCACCGGGGAGGCCGGGAGCGCGCCCACTTCACCAGAGATGCCGGGAGCGCGCCCACGTCACCCGGGAGGCCGGGAGCGCGCCCACGTCACCGGGGAGGCCGGGAGCGCGCCCACTTCACCAGAGATGCCGGGAGCGCGCCCACGTCACCCGGGAGGCCGGGAGCGCGCCCACGTCACCGGGGAGGCCGGGAGCGCGCCCACTTCACCAGAGATGCCGGGAGCGCGCCCACGTCACCCGGGAGGCCGGGAGCGCGCCCACGTCACCGGGGAGGCCGGGAGCGCGCCCACTTCACCAGAGATGCCGGGAGCGCGCCCACGTCACCCGGGAGGCCGGGAGCGCGCCCACGTCACCGGGGAGGCCGGGAGCGCGCCCACTTCACCAGAGATGCCGGGAGCGCGCCCACGTCACCCGGGAGGCCGGGAGCGCGCCCACGTCACCGGGGAGGCCGGGAGCGCGCCCACTTCACCAGAGATGCCGGGAGCGCGCCCACGTCACCCGGGAGGCCGGGAGCGCGCCCACGTCACCGGGGAGGCCGGGAGCGCGCCCACTTCACCAGAGATGCCGGGAGCGCGCCCACGTCACCCGGGAGGCCGGGAGCGCGCCCACGTCACCGGGGAGGCCGGGAGCGCGCCCACTTCACCAGAGATGCCGGGAGCGCGCCCACGTCACCCGGGAGGCCGGGAGCGCGCCCACGTCACCGGGGAGGCCGGGAGCGCGCCCACTTCACCAGAGATGCCGGGAGCGCGCCCACGTCACCCGGGAGGCCGGGAGCGCGCCCACGTCACCGGGGAGGCCGGGAGCGCGCCCACTTCACCAGAGATGCCGGGAGCGCGCCCACGTCACCCGGGAGGCCGGGAGCGCGCCCACGTCACCGGGGAGGCCGGGAGCGCGCCCACTTTACCAGAGATGCCGGGAGCGCGCCCACGTCACCCGGGAGGCCGGGAGCGCGCCCACGTCACCGGGGAGGCCGGGAGCGCGCCCACTTGGGGGTTTTAACCACAAAAAGCAGATCCTGACAGATCTCTTCAGTACATTTGAACATACATGAAACACGTCTTCGGGTTGACTGCCTCTTCTGGCAAAGACCAATTCTAAGTAAGTGTGTTTCCATGGGGCTTAAAATCCTGCACATCTCCCCACAGGCAATTTCCTGGTTCCCACTCATCAGGAAGTTTCTAACCAATGAACGCAGTCTCCACACACGGGCCGGACAGGGACTGTTACCTGGCCCAGGGCGCGGATGACACGCAGATCCCTGGAGTGCCCGTATTTAGAGCTGGAGACGCTCCTGCCGACCAGGCCTCGGCTCCCTCGGGCCCTGCGGGCTCTCCTCCAGGGTGGGGGCTGCCAGTCACTGTCCGCTGGGAGGCTCGGGGCCTCTTCAGAGTCCGAAGCAGAGCCGCCTCTGGGCGGGGAGCGCTGCCCGGTCAAGGTTGCAGCCGCAAGGGCTGCCGGACCTCCTGTCACTCAAGAAGGTGGTGCGGTTGCAGGTTTCGCTCACTGTGGAATGCTGCAGGGCGTTTCACAAGTGAAAACTGAGACCAGACGGACACACGCTCGCTCGAGCGGCTGCTGTGGTCCTTAGCGTTTCTGGCTCCACCCCCGGAAGCTGTTCAGTGAATTCTGTGGTGTAGGCCGGCAAGACAGCTGCAGGATCTGATGTGAAGGTCAGAAATGAGCAGAAGCAAACCGCATATGCGGATCCATTTTTCAGCCTTTTGGGTGTGTGATCAGTGTTTGCTCAGCAGTTTGTCTTCATGTACTCACTATGACGTTTGAATTAGGTGCTGAAGTTTGCTTTGAGGCCATGTAGTTCTACCAGCTAACACAAGAGGTCAGCAAACGACTAGCTATCCAAACTAAAACGTTAGGAAAATATTTACGTTAAAACTGCTAAAGATGAATTCAAGAAACATACAGGGAACTGTATCCAGCTTCCTGGGGAAAAACATAATGGAAAAGAATATTTTTTTAAAAAGACTGTTTATATGTGTGTGTGTGTGTGTGTGTGTGTGTGTATAATTGAGTCACTGCTGAAAAGCAGAGATTAACACAAATTGTAAATCAACTATAGTTCAAGAGGAAAAAAGGGAAAAATTGAAGTTACCTTGCTTTTTGTTGGTGATTACTTTTTAAATGAGATTGAAAATACCTGAGATTGTATCCGTGAATACTTTCTAATCTCAATTTTATTAAATAGTCTCTTAACACTTACTGGCCTTGTTAAGTTACTCTTTTTTTAAACCAATATCTATTTCTTTAAAAAGTTTAATTAGAGCCATTTAATTGAAAAGGTTTTTTAGTAAAAAGTTTCATTGCTGTTTAAATTTCCTTGTTTTTTAGGTTACATTTCGGACAAGAATCTATCACTGTAATATTAACAGTCAAGGAGTTATTTGCTTGGACATTTTGAAAGATAATTGGAGCCCAGCACTAACCATTTCTAAAGTCCTTCTTTCTATCTGCTCACTTCTCACAGACTGTAATCCTGTAAGCTTATGGCTGTTTACCTTGGTTTATTCCTCCTCACCTGGGAAATAGTGGCTTTTTCCATTTAAACTAAGATTTTCTAAAGTTGAGATTTTATTTTTAATCCTGGTAAGCTTATGGCTGTTTACCTTGGTTTATTCCTCCTCACCTGGGAAATAGTGGTTTTTTCCATTTAAACTAAGATTTTCTAAAGTTGAGATTTTATTTTTGTACAAGCTTTCAAAGGAGAAAAACTTAATCATTTTATAAAGAAATTTCTAGTCGACAGTTGTTTACTAGGTGAAAAACGCAGCTGCTTCACCGTTAGCTGATGTGCTCTAGAATAGGTGTTTTAATCTGCAAAATTCACATCAGATTGCCTTAGGTTTTTACATCTTTAGTCATCCCTCCTTTGTTTATTCCTGTCCTGCTTTTGCATATTTCCCACACAGTTCTCCTGAAACGACACGCTTGTGACTGTCGTGTCTTGGCCTCTGGCCTGCCTGCCCTATGCCTGCAGGTCCACTCTGCACCTGCCCCTAACTGAACAGTGGTTCCCTGCTGTATACTTAGTGATGGCCAGACTGGTGCTTTCTGAACCTTCATTTCCTCTTACTAAATTTTTTTCTAGATAAGCCAAATAGAAATTTAATTACTGGAGATTCTGTTTAGGTTTCAGAGAAGCATTGCTTAACTGAAAGTGCAGGTTTCAACCTGGCAGCTTTGGCCCTTCTGGGTACACAGTGGAGAGGCCAGTAGTCTGATGCTGCAGTGGCCTCGAGGGCCTCACTGTGTTCAGTGTCAAGACCGGGGGCCACTGAGCAGAAGGTGGTCCTGTGCACGGAGCTAGGTGTTGACGGTGGTCAGGGCCATGAGCCTCCCGGACCCTGCCACGGAGGAGCAAACCCTGCAGTGGGGGAGAGGCAGGTCTCAAGTCTGGAAGGAAAGGCATCCAGAATGGTGGAGGGGCTTGATGGCAGCCACCTGTCCACATTCTCCCAGGCTGCCACTGACCTACTGGCTAAGATTGAAACGTCCTTTTCCTCCCTCAAAGTAATGTGCATTCTTCTCTTCCAGCCGACCCCTTGGTGGGAAGTATTGCCACTCAGTATATGACCAACAGAGCAGAGCATGACAGAATGGCCAGACAGTGGACCAAGAGATACGCTACATAAACTGGGCTCCACAGTTCTTTACGTTATTTGTCTGTCACAGAGAGAGCTGCTTATGATTTTGAAGGGGTGGGGGAGGGCGGGAGTTGGTAAAGAGTAGGGTATTTCTATAACAGATATTATTCAGTCTTATTTCCTAAGATTGTGTTGTAACTTAAGGTATCTTGCTACAGTAGACAGAATTGGTAATAGCAACTTTTAAAACCGTCATTAGTTCTGCAATATTAGCTGAGGTGCAGTACAGAGAAGAATAGACATTTGGGTTCAGTTGCTTGTAGACTGTAAATTTAAAACAGCTTAATTTCGTACAGGTTACACATGGACATTTATGTAAAGTCCTTCCGAGACTACACACTTTTTTGTTTTGAAAAATTGGAATTTGTTTTCCCTCCTTGAAAAGGGAACATTGATACTTAACAGCTTTTAGAGACTGTCATCTCATATAAAAAATGGACACGTGGCTGTAAGACACCAATATAGAAAATGAGTAGTTATGTATTTTATTTTATATGCCAATCTGCTTTATTGTGGAGAGAGAGGTCTGAATCAGGACTTGTGGAAACCTGTAGTAAAATACCTTAAGCTGTTAGCTGTCGGGCGTGGAGTAGGGTTGCTCAGTGGATTGGCTCTATGTCGTGGACCGCTTGAGTCTGCATTTGTTACTGTGCTAATAAACGATATTCAAACAACCGCCAACACTGCTGCGTTCGTTACTTGCGTTTTGCCTTTTTGGGTAGTTTTTCTTCTTGCTGGATCTTTGCTATTAAAACAGTTAGAGGTAGTGCAGACTGAAGACCTTGGTTTCATTTGCCCAGCACCAACTGGGCTTGGTATGTTACTCTTAATTTATCCAACAGCCTTGCAGGATAAATACTGAGGTGCCTTAGAAAAGGTAGATAATATAAGTCATTTTCTTCCAAAGATAAGAGTTCTGCTACATCTTTTTAAAAGAATTTTCTAATTTGTAGATGTGGTGGTAGAATTAGATTGGTGCAAAAGTAACTGCGGTTTTGCAGTGTTGAACTTTGCCATTTGATACTGGAATACATTCTCAAATGTGGTTATGTTATATACATCATTTTCATGTGCATGTTTCAATTTACTTTTTTTTTGCTAATGACTTATTACTTGCTAATAAAATGATGTTAGACAAAAAATAAAATCAATTTTCTTACTCGATTTCAAAATGGGTTGTAAGCAACAGAGATAACTCGCAACATCAGCAACACACGTGGCCCAGGAACTGCTCACACACAGCGCGGGGGTGGATCGAGAAGTCTCGCAAAGGAGACAAGGGCCTTGAAGGCGAGGAGCGTGGTGGGCGGCCGGAGGGGCCGGCCACAGCCAACTGCAGGATCAGCGAGGCTGATGCTCTCGCAGCTGCACAGGACATTGCCGAGAACTCAGCGTCAGGCTTCCTGTGGTGATTCGGCGCTTGAGACAAACTGGAAAGGTGAAAAGCTAAGTGGGTGCCTTGTGAGCTGACTGCAAACAAAAACCAACCATTTCTCAATCCAGTGCAACAGTGACGTGCAGCAGAAAGTGGATTTTACGTGACAGCTGCCGATGGCCAGCGCAGAGGCTGGACTGAAGCTGCAGAGCACTTCCAAAGCCAAACTTGCACCAGAAAAGGCCCTGGGCCCTGCTCGGTGGTCCCCTGCCGGCCTGACCCACTACGGTTTCTGAATCCTGGTGAAACCACTCCATCCGCGAACTATGCTCAGCAAATCGGTGAGATGCACCGAAAGCCGCAATGCCTGCAGCCGGCACTGGTCCTCAGAGGGGGCCAGATTCTCTCCATCCGACACTCACCGAGCGTAGAACAGATTGGCCCACACTCTTGCCTCTTCCGCCATATTCACCTGAACTGTCGCCAGCCGACTACCACTTCAAGCAACTTTTTCACAACCAGCAGGGGCAGAAAATGCTTTCCCAGAGTTCACGGAATCCTGAAGCACAGAGTTTTAGGCTCTGGGGAATAAACAGTTATTTTTTGTTGGCAAAATTGTGTTGATTGTACTGGTTCCTATTTTGATTAATAAAGGTGTGTTTGAGGATAGTTACAATGATTGAAAATTCATGGTCCAAAACCACAGTTACATTGGCACCAACCTAATACAAGGTATTGAATACAATTCCCTGTGCTAGAGAGTAGGTCCTTGTTGGTTCCCTATTTTATATAAGAGTGTCTATCTGTTCACCCTAAACTTTTAATTTCCCTCTCCCCACTTTTCCCCTCTGGGAACCATGGTTTGTTTTCTGAGTCTGTGAGTCCGCAAGTCTGTGAGTCTGTTTCTGTTCTGTAAGTAAGTTCGTGTCATATTGAGGCTTCACACGTTGGTGATAACTAGGTCGTCTCTGACTTACCCCACTTAGCATGATAATCATGGATAGCTCCTTTTCTTTCTCTGTGCGTGGTCTTCGCTGACATCGCCATTTCTGAAGAGCCTAGATCTGGGTTTTTGCAGCTTTTCTCCTGATGTGAGTCTGTCTCGCGCTGCCTTGTGGCTTGATTCGGGCTGTGTGCCTTTGGCAGGAGCGCCCTGAGCCGGTGCTGTCCTTCTCAATGCGCCGTGCCACTTTGTCCCCTTACTGGCAGCACCTGTTTATTTATTTATTTATTTGTTTGTTTGCTCTGGATCTTTAGTTGTTCCATGTGGGAGCTAGTTCCCCGAGCAGGGATCGAACCCGGATCCCCTGTGTGGGGAGCAGAGTCTCAGCCACTGGGCCACCTGGGACGTCCCCTCCCCTCTTTAGGGAGAATATAAAGCCATTATATAGATATATATATATAGATATATATAGATATATAGATATATATAGATATATAATGATTTAAGATAGTCCCTGCCTTCAAAGAGCTCATTGTTTTGTTGGAGTGACAAATCCGAATTACATTTGCTCAACCTAGTATTACTTTGCCACATGAGAAGTGGCTTCATGGAGAAGTAACTACAGCCACAGTAGGAGGAGCTGTAGGGTCCAGAGTGGAGGCTCATATCCATTCATTACACGTTTAAAAAGAACATAGTCCTGCTGCGCACTAACAGAGCCAAGCTGAGTTCAGCAGAGGAGCAAACTGCAGGATGGTTTTCTGTGGGTTTCTTTGCCACACTGTGGCACGAGGGGTCTTAGTTCCCGAACTTGAACCTGTGCCCCCTGCATGGTGGAGCGTGCACACTGTGGCATGAGGGGTCTTAGTCCCCGAACTTGAACCTGTGCCCCCTGCATGGCGGAGTGTGGAGTCATAACCACTGGACCACCAGGGAAAGCCCCCCCCCCCCCCCCCATATATTCCTTATAAATACTGTGTGCTGTGCTTAGTCGCTCAGTTTGATTCTCTGTGACCCGTGAGCTGTATCCCACCAGGCTCCTCTGTCCGTGGGATTCTCCAGGCAAGAATAATACTGCAGTGGGTAGCCTTTCCAGTCTCCAGGGGATCTTCCCGATCCAGGGATTGAACCCAGGTCTCCCACATTACAGGCGGATTCTTTACCATCTCAGCTTTAAATAACTGTAAAAGTATCTGTGTCTGAAAAAAAACACTAGAGGTTCAATACTCAGTAACTACGAGAGAAGGCAGGGAATGATTTAACCATCTGAGTGATAATTCTTTAGCCAAAAAAAAGTGATGAGCAATATTAATTATAAATTGGCCAGTGTTGCCACCATGGAAGTTTTGTATCTTATATGCCGTAGCTCTTGCTTTGCAGTCACTTAACAGCAACTGAGTTTAAATGCACTGAACTTCATCTTAAAAAGTATTCAAGATAACTACTGTTTACTAGGCCTTTTAAATTATTATTTTGTTGTTGTTGGACCACTTATCTCACATTTAAAACCAATAGTTAACTGCTTTCATGGTTGAAATGACTGGCTGGCTGGCTTCTTACTTTCCAAGTAGTTATGGTAACTTTGACTTGTTCACAGTGGAAGCTTTACTAGTGTTTAGCAGCTTCCAAAGAAGGAAGAACTAGTTTGAACGTATTTACACCACCTACTCAATTCATGCTAAACATAATTTCAACAAAGTTAAATCATACACTTTGTTCTGTTGAGCAAGACCTCCACCAGATGAAGTTTAGCTTAACGCAGTACTCCAGTTGTTTACTGTTTGTGATTCATCTGGACACGTGTGAGGTGTCATTTTAGAACCCTAGACATGAGACGATCAGAAGTCTGCATAAAGTGACCCAGGACGGCCGCTTCTGAGGAAGGTTAAAGGGGAGCAGAGCTACTCGGGTCATCTGCATACAGCCAAGCTTTATTCAAGCACAATGTGATGTGATCAGCACAGGGGCTCGATGCAGGGACAAGTTTCAAACAATGAGGGTGCAAATACATGATTTCAAGTCAGGCAATACAGCTTAGCCCAAGTAACTGGATGATAACTGAAAGTGCAGCAGAGGTTTCCTAGGGACCAAGGCAGACACAAGCAGCCTGGCTTGAACATGTTCACAGACGCCTAGAGGCAGTCCCAACTGAAGGACGCTGGCGCGCCGAAAGTTCTAGTTCTCCGAGCTCGAGTTCCCTTTGTTCTTCCTGCCGGGCAGAGGGAAGCTGGATTTGCTCTGGGGCTGCGAGAGCTTGCTGGCCAGCAGGGTGAAGGGCTCGATGAGGGTCTTGCGGTCGGTGACCGTCACCTCCCACAGGCGCACCTTCTCGCTCCTGGCCCACTGCTGTGCCACCTCGGCGTCCACCTGTCTCTGCTCCGAAAGGTCGATCTTGTTGCCTAGAACAACGATCGCCACCTGGAGGAGGGACGGAGGGAAAGGTCACACACTGCAGCGTCAGCTCCTAGACCAAAGGGAGAAGGAAGACCACACCGTGCAACGGACCGCTGTGTCCGAGGCGCTTCTCAGACGTGACCTGCGTGGTAAGGCGGGGCAGCACCTCGCGGCTTGCTTTGTGCATTTTGTTAAAAACAGGAACGCTCAACCGGCTGCTGTGAGACGCTGCAACCTGTGAAATCCCTGGGGCGT
>SJXQ01006475.1:84416-135213 GCA_006408695.1 Aepyceros melampus
CACCTATGTCAGCATTCTTGAAGTGACAAGGTTACAGAAATGGAGAACAGGTGAGCCAGTGACTAAGGAGAGAGGGCTGGGCAGGGAATGCACGTGAACATAAGAGGTCCCGCTGCTGCTACTGCTAAGTCGCAGCTGTCATCTCTGACTGTGCGACCCCAGAGATGGCAGCCCACCAGGTTCCCGTCCCTGGGATTCTCCAGGCAAGAACACTGGAGTGGGTTGCCATTTCCTCCTCCAATGCCTGAAAATGAAAAGTGAAAGTGGCTCAGTTGTGTCCAACCCTCAGCATTCCCACGGACTGCAGCCCACCAGGCTCCTCCGTCCGTGGGACTTTCCAGGCAAGAGTGCTGGAGTGGGGTGCCATCACCTTCTCCAGTGCCTGCATGCATATAAGTCGCATCAGTTGTGTCCAACTCTGTGCGACCCAACAGACGGCAGCCCACCAGGCTCCTCTGTCCCTGGGATTCTCCAGGCAAGAGCACTGGAGTGGGTTGCCGTGTCCTTCTCCTGGGGGCCCCTGCAGTGCTGGGAAGGCCCCCCAGCTGTATCAGCGTCAGTGTCTCGGCTGTGTCATCTACGATGCTGCTGCTGCCGTTCAGTCACTAAGTTGTTTCTGACTCTCTGACCCCGTTGTTTGCAGCCCACCAGGCTGTCCACGGAATTCTCCAGGCGAGAATACTGGAGTGGGTTACCACTTCCTTCTTCAGGGGGTCTTCCCAACTCAGGGATCAAACCCGTGTCTCCTGCCATTTCAGGCAGATTCTTGACCACTGAGCCCACAGGAAGCCCTGTTCTATAGTAGCTTTGCAGGGTGTTAACAGCATTGCAGGAAACTGGTGAGGGATCTCTGCTGTTTCTTAAAATTGCATGTGAATTTATAATCATCTCAAAATTAAGTCTGACATGCAAAAATATGTAAAAATTATGTTAAGACCATCCAGTGGTGTTAATAGGCTCATGACATGGTTCCCCAGGCACTGAGAAGGTGGTTTTGACCTGGAGAAAAGCCTGCAACAAGAGAGCTCCAGGCGGGGAGCCAGTGGCTAAGGAGGACTGCCAAGGGGAGAACCGCCTCGCTGAAGAAGTGTGCAGAAAGCAGGCCCCTGGGGCGGCCCTGGGGCACAGGGACAGAGGAACCGACACGGGCCAGACCATCAAGGGCTCCACAGACCAGAGGAAGAATCTTATTTTCAAGTGGTACATCAATAGAACCCAGTAATTATTCATTTTTTTCCATTTCTTTCCTTTTTTTTCCCCCAAGGCTGAAGACAATCCTATTTATCTAAGGAGACAATAAAAAGCCCTAGGAAACAGTGGTCCCAAACGATATGAAATGAACTATGTAAGTGAGATGTGGAGTCATTAAAGCTCAGTTTCACATGGAAACAAGCGAAGGCAGAGTCAAGCGCTGGCCTGGCTGAACCCAGTCAGTCCTGTTATTTCCTGGGCTAAGAAAAGAGTCAGGACGATTACAGATATTATGAATGCAACTCAATCCTTTTAAAGCATTTTAATTGCCCAGAAGTCCATGCTACCATTTAAACAGAATTCACAATTGGCTTTTTTTTTTTTTAACAGCCCCACTTACCTCTTTTTTATCTTTGAACTTATCAATTTCCTTCTTCAGAAGTTCCACTCTTTGAAAGGATTCAAGGTTATTCACACTGTACACAAGAACAAAGCCGTCGGCAAATGAGAAATAGTGCTTGGGCAGCTCCACACCTTCCTGCAGGCCTCGGGTGTCGTACAGATGCAGCTGCTCCTTGACGCCTCGATCCGTTTCCACCGACGCCATGTACACGTCCTCCAGCGTCTCGCAGTCCCCCAGCCCTGGGCGAGAGGCCAGTCATTCTCTTTTAAGCCTTTACTGCACATATTACCACACTGCCTCTGCTTTTCGGCTGCCTGGGGCGCAGGATCTCAGCCCCCCGGCCAGGGACTGAACTGGCGGAGGCGCAACCACTAGCCCACCAGGGAAGTCCCCAGAAGTTGCTTTTGTATATACCAATATCAAATCATTACGTTATTCATCTGAAACGAGTAATGTTAGCTCAACTTTATCTCCATTTTTAAAAAAAGCTATTAGTTTTTGGACAACTCTACCAATTTTTGAGTATTTTGTCATCGTGTACAAGTTGGCTTTCTAGGTTCCTTATTTACTATACCCAAGAATCATATTTCCACTTACTAACTTATTTAAAATGAAAAGTAGTTAAGATTCTTTTTTCCATATAGGAATATTTAGGAATAAAAGATAAAAAATATATATATATATCTATAAAATACATATTTCCATATAGGAATAAAAGATAAAAATTTGGCAATGAGGTTTACTATTACTTATTTTTAAAAAGTAACTTACAAGAGTCAGAGAACTTAATGTCTAAAATGGTAATTAAAGTCTGATTTTTAAAGTAGTTTCAACAACTAAGTGCCCTGTTTTCTTCATCAGAGTCAAGGACAGGACTTGCATAATCTTGTTTTTCTCTGCACAACTTCCACTATTTCCAGGGTCTGTTTAAAGGACTCAAGAATGTGTGCGTCCAGTCTGCGTCTAAGCACTAGGCCTTAGTTCCCAAGTACCTACTGCGCACATTTGTGTGGCGTCTTCCACGCCCTTCACACTAACAAGACTTGTTACCCTTCCGCCCACACCTGTCCCCCCTCCCTGCTTTGTCTGGTGATTGCCATCCATCTGCTCAGTGCCAAGCGTTCTCTCTGAATGAAGGAAGTATGGGTGAAAGTTAGTCACTCAGTCGTGTCCGACTCTGTGACCCCATGGGCTGTAGCCCACCAGGCTCCTCTGTCCATGGGATTCTCCAGGCAAGAATTCTGGAGTGGGTTGCCATTTCCTCCTCCAGCAGATCTTCCCAGCCCAGGGATCAAACCCAGGTCACCCGCACTGCAGGTAGACTCTTTACCGATTGAGCCACCAGGGAAGCGTGGTGAACGCGGATGGAAGTATGGGTGAATATGGTCCCAAACCAGCCCCTTGACTGCTACGACCTCTGCTCAGCCCACCGCCTGCTCCCACTCCCCTGGCCTGCGCCCTTCTCCTGAATCACTACCAACAGCGCATCCTCTCCAGACTGCTGAAATGTCAGCTCTGTAGCTTTTCTTTGGATTATCCTCTATTCTCCATCCTGCGCTTCCCATGTCTTGCACAGGTAAGACCATTTCACCCGTCCATCTTTTCATATCTGTCCCCTCAGAAAGTGGAGGGTAAACTCCTTCAGAGCCAGGACTGTGGCTAATCTCTCTCTAGTTCTGAGGACCAACCAATCGGCTTACAGACGTAGAAAGCCCTCAGAGATCATCTGAGTGGAGTGAGTGAGTGAGTGAGCACACGCCTGGCGCCCCAGTTTCAACCCCCCGCTCCCGGGAACGATCAGCCTTGAAACGGGCATCTTACACTGCTCCACCCGTGTTCGTTTTCTCTCTGCAACTCGTCCGTAATTCCTTGAGAGAAACACCCATCGGTGTACATGGCAAGTATTCAACAACAGTTTGCTGACAAGGAGGTTAAGATGAGAAGATGAACACTCTGAATTTCCATGACTAGTGTGACAGGAAGTCCATGAAGACACAAACTTGGCAGGGCTTTGATTACAAAAAAATTTTAAAACAAAAACTACCAAGACTTTGGTCATGGTGGATGTTTTCTCCACCAAAAGCCAGTCTGGTGCCCTTCCTCCCATTAAGCTTAGACCTTTTGAGATTTTCTCATCCTATAAACCGTGTGAAGTCAGACTCCTTGCCAACTCTCCAGATCGCCTCTCCCACTCCACGCTGCCCCATCCCAGCAGGAGACCAAGCTGCACCCCTGGAAAGGACAGAACAGAGGCTGCTGGGATGGCAAACAGAGGGCAGAGCGGAAACAGGGAAGTCAGTGGCCTGTTCTCAACTGTGGGGCCAGCTCTTCACCCTCTAGGAGAGGAATCTGGGGAATCTAACCACTGAAAAAGTTGAAAATCCTAAATATGCTAACCTCTCAGGTTAACTATTAATGATAAATGCCCCACCCAGGTCACCTTATAATGAAGCAAAGTCACGAATCCTACCCATGGACTCAAAGCTTTAAATTAGCTTTTCAGTTCGCCATTGTTAATTACTAAGCAGACGACCAAGGGTTACCAGACCGCTGAGAAAGAGACCAAAAAGCAGGAAAGAGCGCCTGGAAACAAAGAGACTATGCAAAGAGGAGAAAACAAATCAAAAACTACCAAATATTACACTTAGAGAGAGAGTGCATTCATGAAATAAGAACAGGATACTAAGAAATGAAAAAGATGAGGAAAATTCCCATAAAATAGAACCAAACACTGAGACAGGAAACAGGAGAGGAGAAACTTTAAACATCAGAGAGTTAGTCCAGAAGATCCAGCATCCAAAAAAAGAGAGTTCTGGGACTTCCATGGAGGTCCCGTGGCTTAAGACTCAGCGCTTGCAATGCAGGGGGCAAGGCTTTGATCCCTGGTAGGAACTAAGACCCCACACGTCATGCGGTGTGGCCAAAGCATTTAAAAAACAGCACGTAATCACAAGAAGACGTTAGATTTCGAAAACCACCTCAGCATGCGTGCTCTCAGTCATGTGCGACTCTGCGACCCCATGGACTGAAGCCCTCCGGGCTCCTCTGTCCACGGGATTCTCCAGACCAGAGCACTGGGGGGCGTTGCCATTTCCTTCTCCAGGGGTTCTTCCCGACCCAGGGACCAAAGCCTCGTCTCCAGCATAGAGAATCACAGGGACAGGAGTAAACAGCTTCATTCGGAAGCCCCAGGGTAACGACTGCCCAGGCACAGAGGGCTGTCTGAGGCTGTCATCGCCCAAGGCCCCATTTCATCGTGAAACATTTTTCACCCAAAGAAAGGACTGGAAGATGTGCTCCAGCAAACAAAGGGCATAAACAAAAGATGACAAAAGGTCTAAAAACAGGAACTGAAACCCAGAGAGAAGAAAGAAGCCAAGGGAAGTCCTGTGGTGATAGCTGTGCAACAGGCCCAAAGGATGCCAGGTCCCAGAAGGTCTCAGCAAAACGCGTGTGTGTGTGTGTGTGTGTGTGCGCGCGCGCGCGCGTGTGTGGCGGGGCGTTATCTGATACAGCAGACCTCACAGAAAACAGAAATATCTGGACATGCATAAGAATTAGGAAAAGGTATAAACAAAACTAAAGAAATGATAAACGGGGCAAATGTTAGCCTCCATAAACAGAAAAAGAAAGAAAGGAGACACGGGGCGTGACGCTGCTCAGCTGAGAACACCCACGGCACCAGCAGCTCAGAGTGTGGTCTGCCAGAGACCCCAGGAGGCCTCCTTCCAGGGAACCCACACGGGCCAAAGGTCAGACACGAGTGAGCAACCAAACACAACCACATGGGCAAAACTTCTTTCGTAACAATACTAAGGCTCTTGTTCACCTTCCGCACTATGTTGACATTTGCTGATGATGCGAAAGTAACAGTCGGTAGAACCAGGGTTGGCTTAGTACAAACTCAGGAGGGGCACCAACAGGGTTAGTGGCTGAGTTCCTCACCACCTCCTACTGCAGTTTAAAAAGAAACAATTTCATTTAAGAATATCCTTGATAAAGCAGGAAAAATTACCAAATTTATTAAATCCCAATCTTTGAGTATGTATCTTTATCTTTTCAATATTCTATGTGATTAATGGGAAGTCTGCATTAAGCATTTCACTTAATAAATAATCGTGACTGGAGGAAAAGTTCTTGTGTCCGAGTTGTAAGCTGAACTAGGCTTTTTTTTTTTTAAAAAAAAAGAAATGACGCACAAAAAACCATGGGTTTTTTGGGTATCTGACAGACATTTTCTCAAAGATGAATAAACAGAGTCTATCGTTTCAAGGAAAATAACTGACAGTATGTGTGGTTAATGATAAAATTTGTGAGCTTTCAAGCAAAAAGGAGAATTCTATTCATTGGCATAAACTTGATAGCCTCCCAACGGCAATGACATTGGTGATGACATTAACAAATGTTATTTGGAAGATCAGTATTTTCCAAATGACCCATTCATGATAAAAAACCATGCTTGGGTAAAAAACCCATTTGATGTGCAAGACAGATCAATGTGATTTTAATGTAATACAAACTCACTGATGTGGTTTCAGGGTTCACACTGCATAACCATCAATGACTGAGTTTTAGTGAAATACCAAAGCAAATCCTGAACTATCTGCAAAGCTATTAAAATACTCCTATCTTTTTCAACCACATATTTGGGTGAGGCCAGATGTTCTTCACGTATTTCAACTAAAACAACACATAGCAGCAGGCTGAATGCAGACACAATCGGTTCTGATAATCCAGCCGCCTTCTACTAGGCTGGACATTCGATTTTCAGAAATCAATCTTCTCACTAAATTGTTTTTGAAAATATAATTATTTTTCATAAAAATGTGTTCCCTTCAGTTCAGTTCAGTCGCTCAGTCACGTCCGACTCTTTGCGACCCCATGAATCGCAGCACGCCAGGCCTCCCTGTCCATCACCAACTCCCGGAGTTACTCAGACTCACGTCCATCGAGTCCGTGATGCCATCCAGCTATCTCATCCTCGGTCGTCCCCTTCTCCTCCTGCCCCCAATCCCTCCCAGCATCAGGGTCTTTTCCAATGAGTCAACTCTTCGCATGAGGTGGCCAAAGTACTGGAGCTTCAGCTTTAGCATCATTCCTTCCCTTAGCATGTAATAAATTTACTGTTCTTACTCTAAGTAGTACCTTTAAAATTTTCCTCAGTTTTAATTTCTAATGCAATAGAAATGTCGTAAGACAAAGCCTACATAAACACAAGCTGTGGGGGTTTTGACAGGATAAAGGGATTCTTTTTCCCCCTTGGGCATAATTTGTTTTTTGTACAAATTAGAATCTGAGGGTAAAAAATTCACAACTGTTAATGCAGCATTTATGACAGGAGCTATGGTTTGGGGGAAATCAAAAGGTTTTTGGAATTTCTGACACAGGCATCATAAGAAAAACTGAATGTGGAGTTAACTAAAGTTGTTAAATATTATTTTGGGAAGGTAGAAGAGAATCAGAGCTCATCAAAATGGTTAATAAAAATAAGATAGAAATGTGCTTCTTGCCACTGACAAACACTTCAAAGATCCATGATTCTACCTAAGAGAAGCCTCATTTCATTCTGTTATATCTGTGACCTCCTTAAAGCCAGATCACAGAGGAAGTACAGAACAATTTTTAACTCAATGAATGGATAAATGAATGAGATAATCCAATTCAAAAAGTAGGTCATACTGCAGCAAACAGCTGTCTCTTCCATTCTTAAAACCCATTCAGCGGTATTGGAAAGTTGTGTATGAAATGAGAATGAGAGATCAATGTATCCTGAAGTCAGTGAGTCTGTGACTCCAAGACTGCTATTCATTACGTAAATAATCTACTGGAAACCACAGACAGCACTGTCTTGCCTGTTATAATTCCTGTTCTGACAGAGTAAGTGCGAGCACTCTTGAATGTCGACAATATAGAAACATTTTCTCCTTGCCCCGACATCCCCCTTCCGTCTCTGCGACTTCTGCAACCCTCCTGGTCCCTCTAGACAACACCTCAGCCATCTCTAGGTCAGGGTGGCCAACCGAAGATCCCAACCAGTCCCCAGAGCCTACAGAGAAACTAGAGAAAACAGTCTCACCAACAGTGTGATTCCCATAAAGGAGCTGCTCCAAAATCGCCGTCTTCCCCACAGACAGCAAGCCGCAGACCACCACCTTGCAGCCTTTCCCCATCTTCTCTTCAGAGATCACTGTGAAGAGAAGATTGTTAAAAGAAAAAATCCTTTCCTTTTTCTATGTTTAAATGTAATTAGTAATATGTACACAGGGGGTTACTGGATATTGCAAGTATAAAAAAGAAATAGAGAGTAAAGTTTATTCTTCCAAATCCCATTCCCTGGTTCCCACATGCTCCCTTAGAGCAATCAGTGGTATGGTTCCGTACATACCCCTGCAGAGGTAGCCTAGAGAAACACAAGAATACACGTATAAACACGCTTGTTTTCAAAAAGAATAGAGACATCTTATATGAAGACTATTTAAAGATTAAAGTCTACAGCAATCCAAACAGAATCCTGCTGCTGCTGCTGCTAAGTCGCTTCAGTCGTGTCCCACTCTGTGCGACCCCATAGACGGCAGCCCACCAGGCTCCCCCGTCCCTGAGATTCTCCAGGCAAGAACACTGGAGTGGGTTGCCATTTCCTTCTCCAATGCATGAAAGTGAGAAGTAAAAGTGAAGTCGCTCAGTCGTGTCCGACTCTTAGCGACCCCATGGACTGCAGCCTAGCAGGCTCCTCTGCCCATGGGATTTTCCAGGCAAGAGTACTGGAGTGGGGTGCCATTGCCTTCTCCAAACAGAATCCTAGATAAATCAAATCCAATCCTTGAAAGACTGCCTGCTCATCAATGTCTACCTGGAGCAACAAGCATTTAAGTAAAACTTTAGGGAGCCATGAAGATAAACATTTGGATAGAGAATGGACATCATTAAAAATGTGGACAGAGAATGGAGATCACTTTTTAAAAGAAGCATTAACACGTCAATGCCGACGTCAGTCTTTCTCAGGAGAGTGAGACGCTGGATTTGGGGCTGTCTTAGTCACAGTTCTTTCTGAGTCACAGTTCTTCATGCTAGAAAACTTGCTCAGGCACTTTAAACCGAGAGAAAAGGAAAACTCATTCCTCTTTGCTCCCTCACATATCCAAGGGAGAGAGATCAGGCAACATTTTATTGAATTTTCCTCAAGGTTTTTTTTTATCTTCCAGAAGGCAAGGTAACAGAAGACAAGGTAGAAACAGAAAAAAGACTCATTAACTACAACAAAATAGCCTGCTGAGAGGATTCAGCTTCCCACACTGCCTTTTGTCACCTTCCAACACAAACCTTAAGCATCACGTCCTCCGGTTCTCTTACCCAGAAGTGTGGAGGGGCTTCCCAGGGGGCTCGGTGGTAAAGAACCCACTTGCCACCGCAGGAGACGTGGGTTCAATCCCTGGGTTGGGAAGATTCCCTGGAGCAGCAAATGCAACCTACTCCAGTATCCCTGCCTGGGAAATCCCACGCACAGAGAAACCTAGAGGGATCAAGTCCACGGGGTCACAAGAGTTGGAAACGACTGAGCGACTAGATGACAAGAGCAGAAGTGTGGAGCTTGCGGTAACTCTGACTCAAAAGGGACGCCACAGCGCCTTCAAGGCAGAAAGCAACGAAAATGTTCAAATGAGCATCCGACAAGAGACCTGCGGACCGCGTTCTGTATGCGCATGTCGCACACCACGCGTTTTTAACCAAGATCTAAAACACTAAGCGAAAAAGAACTTTCCATAGGCCTTCTCTACCTTCCCAGCGTCTGTAATTCTTTTAAACTGAGGTATAGTTGATTTCCTTGGGGCTTCCCAAGTGGCACTCGTAAGGAATCCACCTGACAATGCAGGAGACACGAGAGATGAGGGTTCAATCCCTGAGTCAGGAAGATCCCTCTGTGGTATTCCCGCCTGGGAAATTCCACGCAAAGAGCCTGGCAGGCTACAGTCCACAGGGCTGCAGTCAGACACAACCGACACGCACAAGGAGCATAACTGATTCCCAATATTAGTTTCAAGTGTACAAAGTGATTCGAAATCTTCATGGACTATACTCCATTAACAGTTACTATGAACTACTGGCTATATTCTTTGTACTGTACAATATATCCTTTTAGATTATATTTATGAGTTGTATAACAGTTGTTCCTCTTAATTCCCTCCTCCTGCATTGCCCGCTCCCGCTTCCTTCTCCCCATGGCAACCACTAGCTTGTCGTCGGGATCTGTGAGTTCACATCTTTCCTGTTACCCTCACTAGTCTGTTTTTTTTTTTTTTTAATTCCACATGTAAGTGGTAACAACATACAGTATTTGTCCTCGTCTCGTATACCCTCCAGGTCCACCCGTGTTGTGGCAAATGGCAAAATGCCATTCTTTTTATGGCTGAGGAATATTCCACCGTGTGTGTGCGTATCCTGTCTGCTGTATCCATCCCCCTGTGGATGACCGCTTTGGTTGCTTCCGTATTTCGGCTGTTGTAAATAACGCTGCAGTGAACGTTGTGGCGTACGGATCTTTTCACATGCGTGGTTTTGTTTTCTTAGGCTGTAAACCCAGGCATGGCAATGCTGGCTCACTTGCTAGTTCTTAGTTCTTTGAGAAGCCGCTAGGCTGTTCTCCAGAGGCTGCACCAATTCACCCTCCCATCAGCAGTGTGGGAGGGTCCGCTTTTCTCCAGGTCCTCACTAGCACGTGCTATTTGGAGGCCTCCTGACAACGGCCATGCTGACAGACGAGCGGTGCTCCCTGCGCTTCTGACCCGCGTTTCTCTGATGATGAATGGCGCCGAGCATCCTTTCATGTGCCTATTGGCCACCTTAGGTCTTCTCTGAAAAACTGTCTATTCAGATCCGTCACTCATTTTTACATTGCATTGTTTGGGTTTTTTGATAGTGAACTGTTATATTTTGGATATTAACCCTATCAGTCATATTATTTGCAAATATTTTCTCCCATTCAGTGCGTTGTTTCCATTTTGTCAGTGGTTTTCTTTGCTGACAGAATCTTTCAGGTTTAAACAGGTGCCATTTGTTCATGTTTGCTCTTGTTTCCTTTGCCTTAGGAAACAGACTCAAACAAACGTTGCTAAAATTTGTCAGAGCATTCTGCCTATGTTTTCTAAGAGTTTTATAGTTTTCAATCTTGCATCTTTAGTCTGTTTAGTGTTTATTTTTGTATATTGTTAGGGAATGTTTTAATTTCACTCTATTATATGCAATTGTCCAGTTTTCCCAGCACCACTTACTGAAGAAACTTTTCCCCCCTCCATTGTATATATTCTTTCCTTTGTCATAGATTGTCTAAGTCTACAACTATGTATAACCCAAATCAGCCACAACACTAATCACCTGAAATATTTTAAAGCTACTGTTATTATAGTGCAGTAATAACACAGTGCTCATTTCCAGAGCAGTATGTTACATTTTACCAGTAGATAAATCATCATCACTTAAGTGATATAACTACTATTTCTTAGGTGGCATGCTCGCAATCTTTCTGAGAAATCTTCCCAAGAATATTTATCACCTACTTCCAGGAGAACCACTTCTCTTAGGGGACTTTTTCAGTTTCAGAGAACTTGCAACAGAAAAATTCTCAGGTTGTCTGTACAAGGGCAGGGTTTGGAGAAACACTGATCACCTATGGATTGGTAACACCTATGTCAGCGGCTATGGCCTATATTAAAAGGCTTTCTACAGACCCTTCTGAATTTGTGATTAATGTCATTTCCTTTATCATAGGATTCTACCCTCTCTCCATATTGTGGTCTTCTGTGAGTTATACTACTGAATCTTTCTTTCAAAGGGTTTTTAATATTAGTTAAAATTTGGGACTTCCCTGGTGGTCTAGTGGCGAAGACTCTGTGCTCCCAATGCAGGAGCCCCGGGTTTGGTCCCGGGTCAGGGAACTAGAACCCACACGCCACAACTAAAGATCCCACATACTGCAACTAAGAGGTGGTGCAGCCAAATAAATTTTTTAAATGGGATTTGCATGCCAAGTGACAATTATTAAAAATATAATAGTTAAAACTTAAAGTTGCCACCTATGAGAGAACAAGAAAGTGATGGCAGCACAAACTAATTCTGTTGTCAGAAAAGGTTGCCGTTGGAATCTAAATTCTGATTTTTCTACTATTTTCTATTGTTTCTTCCCTTTCTCCAAAACATCTCAGCCCCACAGAATTTGTAAATACCAATCCTCACCTCTTCTCCCCCTACTGTTCAATCAAAGAAGTCCCCCATTACCACATACTATACCAACCTTCAAAAAAAATTCAAGTGCTTTAAAAGGGCAGGTACATACTGTAGTTGAGGGAAGCCGCTGTTTTTAAGAAAAAGAAAAAAAAAGCCCAATGATTAACAGCAGTAGACTCTGTGAATGGGAGGCGGGTACGAGTGCTAGGGACGGTAGCAAACTGAAAAAAGGCTGAAATCGAGACTCCTGAGAAATCCAGAAGTCAGATATTCCTGAGACTCTTCGGAAGTAGTCTTAATTATCTGCTTTAAAAGTGGTATACTACAACTGTACTTTGGTCCCCTGTGACTGGCAGATAAAGTATGTTAAAAATATGCATTATTTTGTATTTGTGTATAAGAAATTGCAGGAGTTAGTTATTTCAATACCTCAGAGGAAATTTCATCAAGGGCAAACAGCAAAAGGAACTGAAAAAGAGGTAATTCAAACACTAGATAAGGATTTTAAGGTTTTTTAGGAAGGAGAGAAAGAAAGAAAGAAAACAGAACAGACCATGGTACATATTTTATACCACCAAAAAGAAAACAAAGATGAGAGTGTGATTCCTTAAAACATACCTGAAACATTCTAGGTTCTCAGTTGTCTTCACGTGGAAAACAATACTACTACATAAACCCGAAGATCAGTGACCTGCTTTACCATCAAATAAAAAATATGAATTCTGAGGCAAAACCTACTGTGTGTAAAATAAATAAGTCATAAGGCTACAGTGTACAGCACAGGGAATATAGCCAATATTTTTTAATAATTATAAGTGGAATATAATTTAAAGCTACAAATCACTTTGTACACCTGAAACTCTGGTGGGGGCGCTGAGGGGCGGGCAGGACTGAGCGGCTTCACTCTCACTTTTCACTTTCAAGCGTTGGAGAAGGAAATGGCAGCCCACTCCAGTGTTCTTGCCTGGAGAATCCCAGGGACGGGGGAGCCTGGTAGGCTGCCGTCTATGGGGTCGAACAGAGTCAGACACGACTGAAGCGACTTAGTAGCAGCAGCATATAATATTGTACATCAACCATGCCTCTATAAAATTCATTTCTTAAAAGTATGAATCCTTCAAAAAAAGTTAACATCTGAGGTAAGATTCTGAATGAATAACATTAAATACACACAAAACACTTCATTTTTTATGCATGATCATGACGGCAGGGACTCTCATGACATACGAGGAAGCTGTTCTCAGACTTATTTACATATACTCATATTTACAAATAAAAATTACTAAAAGCTCAGTTCTCTAAGCATTATATTTCATAATTCCAAAACATAATAGATATGCACCATTTCCTTCCAAATATAAAAGGAGGTCATCTTCAATGCCCTAAATGGGCTGGGAGTCACAGGAAGAGATGCAGGGGCCAAGCCGCTTACTAAAACCAGGTTTTGAAAGTCTGAGAGGCTCCAGAGTAGACAGCTGACCTCGAAGGCTCCTTCTAATGCTCTGAAGTTACGAGCGCAGAAACTACTTACCCAGAAACCACGTCAACAAGAAGTTAATACCAAAAGCGGTAGCTAAGGATGCTTGTACAGTCCCTACCCTAAGAAACTGCTGGACAATAAAATTCAATGTGGGATCTATGCATCCTTGATACTCTGATGGATTAATAAATGACTAAGAAAACGTGCTTAACAGACAAAATCCGATACAGTCTTCAACACATATTGGTTTGCCTTCCAGGCTAATCAATAACATGGTTAGAGAATAAAAATGTGATCTAATCCATTCTGTTGAAAACAAAGCCCTGTCACTATTCTCTTTGAAGAGCCATTGGAGATAGCTGACAACCCCAAATTGTGAGTACCGCTTTTTAAGGAAAT
This sequence comes from Aepyceros melampus, assembly GCA_006408695.1. Taxonomy (NCBI): domain Eukaryota; kingdom Metazoa; phylum Chordata; class Mammalia; order Artiodactyla; family Bovidae; genus Aepyceros; species Aepyceros melampus. Next base: position 98,108 of record SJXQ01006475.1, read on the forward strand.
CATTCTAGTTTTAAAGTAAAACACAACATTTTTATGCAACCGGAAAAAAATGAACTCTGAAACACTGTTGACTTCATAAAGAGATGTTATGGATCTTATCATGTAAGCATAGCAGGAGGAAAATTTCTACTCCTGTGCATTGGTTTATGTAAACATAATGGATTGTGTGCAGTACTTCCACTTACCCATATATGAATACATTTTACTTACATAAATATATATTAAGAGTTTTGCAAACAACATTACACATAGTAAATACAATAAGCACATTCCAGCTTACCATTCTTCTACTCACTCAGTAAATATTTACTGAGGGATTACCATAATGAGAAGCATTAGGGATAAAGCAGAGGGCAAAACCAGAAATGATCACTGCCGTCAGAAATTTCAAAATCAATTGAAAATACCAACCCAAATCTTGCAAAATTACTACATGAGACACTGCAAATTAAGAAACAAAACTCCAAAACCTAATTAAGAAATTAGCAGTCATTAATCACATGGTTTTTCCGTTGGTCATGTATGGATGTGAGAGTTGGACTGTGAAGAAAGCTGAGCACCGAAGAATTGATGCTTTTGAACTGTGGTGTTGGAGAAGACTCTTGAGAGTCCCTTGGACTGCAGGGAGATCCAACCAGTCCATTCTGAAGGAGATCAGTTTCAGTTTCAGTTCAGTTGCTCAGTCGTGTCCGACTCTTTGCAACCCCATCAATCGCAGAACGCCAGGCCTCCCTGTCCATCACCAATTCCCGGAGTTCACTCAGACTCACATCCATTGAGTCCGTGATGCCATCCAGCCATCTCATCCTCGGTCGTCCCCTTCTCCTCCTGCCCCCAATCCCTCCCAGCATCAGGGTCTTTTCCAATAAGTCAACTCTTCGCATGAGGTGGCCAAAGTACTGGAGCTTCAGTTTTACTATCATTCCTTCCAAAGAAATCCCAGGGTTGATCTCCTTCAGATGGATTGGTTGGATCTCCTTGCAGTCCAAGGGACTCTCAAGAGTCTTCTCAACACCACAGTTCAAAAGCATCAATTCTTTTGCGCTCAGCCTTTTTCACACTCCAACTCTCACATCCATACATGACCACAGGAAAAACCATAGCCTTGACTAGACGGACCTTAGTTGGCAAAGTAAAGTCGCTGCTTTTGAATATACTATCTAGGTTGGTCATAACTTTTCTTCCAAGGAGTAAGCGTCTTTTAATTTCATGGCTGCAGTCACCATCTGCAGTGATTTTGACAAGTGAAGGAGATCAGCCCTGGGATTTCTTTGGAGGGAATGATGCTGAAGCTGAAACTCCAGTACTTTGGCCACCTCATGCGAAGAGTTGACTCATTGGAAAAGACTCTGATGCTGGGAGGGATTGGGGGCGGGAGAAGGGGACGACCAAGGATGAGATGGCTGGATGGCATCACTGCCTCGATGGACATGAGTTTTAAGTGAACTCCGGGAGTTGGTGATGGACAGGGAGGCCTGGCGTGCTGCGATTCATGGGGTCGCAAAGAGTCGGACACGACTGAGCGACTGAACTGAATCACATTGCCAGAATCCTCTTTCCAAATGATGATTCCAACTTTGAATCAATAGTTCTTTACTAACCTTTCTCACACCCCACATCTGATCAATAAACCTCTACCTCTGGAATGCATCCATGGCTGGACCAGCTAGCACTTCCATCACTAATAAAGTGGCGCAAGGCACCATCTTCCGTCACGCGGTCTCTCAAAGATGCCTGTGTCATATTCCCCAAATCCCTGAGTATTCTACTTTACATGGACTTCTAGGTTACAAGACTTCTGAGGTTGTGACTAAAGGAAGAACCTGAGAGGGGGAGATCACCCCGGATTATCTGAGTGGACCCAACGTCACCACAAGTGTCTTTACAAGCAGGGACAAGAGGGTCAGAAAGAGAGACAGAGATTTGAAGATGCTACAACGCTGGTTTTGCCAATGAAGGAGTAAGGAGCCAAGGAATCCAAGTGGCCTTTAGAAGCTGGAAAAGAAAGGAAATGGATTCTCTCCTAGAGCCTTAAAAGAAAACAGCTCCAAGAGACAGCCCGATCTTAGCCTAGTGAGATTTCTGACCTACAGAACCGTAAGACAACAAATGTGCACCGCTTCAAGTCTGTGAAGTTGCTGTAATTTGTTTCAGCAACAATAGGAAAATAAATACAACTTCCTAACTGGCCACTTTTTCCTTTCTTCCTTTTAGCCTCAAATGATCTTTTCTTTTTTTGGCTGCGCTTGCTTGTGGGATCTTTTAATAATTCCCCCCAATCAGGGACTGAACCCGGGCCATAGCATTGAAAGCACTGCAGAGACAGAGAATTCCCCCAAACGATCCTTTTTAAAATGTAGGTCACATGAAGTCACTCTTCTGCTCAAACCCTTCCAGCGGTTTCCAATCTCAGAAAGTCTGCAAACCCACAATCCTCATAAGAACCTCCACCTCTTTGATGTCGCTTATTAGTTTCCCCTGTGGCTCGATTCCAGCCACACGGCTGTTCTATTAACGCAGGCACTCGCCAGCTTGGCACTGCTCCCTCTGACTGAGATCGGGCCCGGGGCTCAAGCCTTTCCTCAAATGTCACTCTGAAGATTCTGGCCGAAATTTCTACCCCCATCCCAATACTCCCTACCGCTTCGCTCCCGTCAACGTCTGTCCTTAGCACTTATCAGAGACTACAATGTATGTATGTTGACTGCCCTATTCCAAGAAGCGAGAATCTTTGCCACGACCCCAGCCACCTTCCCAGCAGCAGGGCGCACAAGAGGCACTTCATAAATCAAAGCCCCTGTCAGGACTTTTGCAAGGGTACCATTGCAACTAGGGAAGAAAACAAGCAAGATCGGAAATGGGGCTGGAAACTAACCAAACCCTTTAATTTAGACGACAAAGGAGTCTCCCACACCTTCGCCCCATTTCAACTTAGAATGTGTAAAAGAGTTAAACCACTTCATTTCTCTAAAACGAAAATATTCTGGAGGTGCAAAATAAAGAAAGAAGACAGTATATAAACTGTCGATGAGGAACGCAACACAAAAGGTCTGCTTTTCTCGGCTTCCTCCCACCCCCGAAAACGCTCGCACCTGCCGACCAGATTGTGGCATATAAATAGGTTTAAAAAAAAAACACCAAACCCGTGGTTCTGACGGAGCAAACCCAGGGCCAGACCTGCACGCAGGAAAAGCGCCCCCCGGGCGGGCCCGTCCCCGCCCCGCGCCCCCGCAACCCCGTCTGGAGGAAACCCCTCAGAGGGGGGTCTGCGACCCCAACTGCTCCGGGAGGAGCGAGGCCGCCGCCGCGAAGCCCCCGCGCCTCCAGCGGCCCACCCGGCGGGCCCCCCGGCCGGTGCGCGCGTCCGTCCAGGGAGACGGGGCGCCCGCTGCCCCCCGCAAACCCGCCCGGGAGCGCCGCGGCCCCCGGAGCCCCGCCCCCAACCTGCCTCTCAGCCGCAGACGCTCGGCTGCCCGAACCTCGCCGCGGACGCTCGCCGCCGGCTCTGAGGCGCGCGTCCCGGGCAGCAGGGGGCGGGACCCTGAGGCAGGTCGCGCCCAATCCTGGCCGAACTCCGCCCACCCGGGCTCGCGGCCGGAACTACATATCCCATGAGGCCCTGCGCCACCGCCGCTTTCCACCGGAAGGCGGCTAGCTGTCGTGAGGGGGCGGAGCGCCAAAGGGATTGTGGGAGAAAGGTTCAGTCTTTTCCGTCAGGCGGCAGCCATCAGGTAGGCAGCGTCAGGATATTCGCCGCTTCATCCGCCGCCGATCTCCTTTCACGTCGGCCATCCAGCCTTGAGGGCCCTGCGTCCTGGGAGTTTCTCCTGCCCCCTGCGCGGCGCGGGTTCGATTGAGACGCGAGGCAGCGCGGGCGCGGAAAGGCGGCCCCCCGGAGCGGGCTGGGGGGGGGGAGGGGGATGCGGTGATGGCGGCGCGGACCCGAGCTGGGCCCGGGGCGCGGAGCAGAGGGACGCGCGGGGGCTGAGGTGCGGGAAGCCGGGCCTCGGGCGACCGAAAGCGAGGCCAGCGGACCGGGAGGAGTAGGTGTCTTGACCCGCGCCGCGCCGTCACCGGCCTGCGTTGAGTCGGCGGGCGCTGAGGCGGGCGGCTGCCCGCGGCGCGCGTGCTAACGCCCGCGTGTCCCCAGGGTGAGCCAACATGGGCGCCTACAAGTACATCCAGGAGCTGTGGAGGAAGAAGCAGTCGGACGTGATGCGCTTCCTGCTGCGGGTGCGCTGCTGGCAGTACCGCCAGCTCTCGGCGCTGCACCGCGCCCCGCGCCCCACCCGGCCCGACAAGGCGCGCAGGCTGGGCTACAAGGCCAAGCAAGGTGAGGGGCCCGCGGGGCGGGGGGCGCGCCTGAGGCGGCGGCGTGGGCAAGCTGGCCCGAGGCCTCCGCCCTCACGGCCTCCGTGTCCTGCACCCAAACAGGCTATGTCATATACCGGATCCGTGTGCGCCGCGGGGGCCGCAAGCGCCCGGTTCCGAAGGGTGCCACCTACGGCAAGCCCGTGCACCATGGTGTCAACCAGCTCAAGTTCGCTCGAAGCCTGCAGTCGGTTGCGGAGGTAAGAGACTTTTTGAGTGGCGCGCGTGTTGGTCACCCCCTGGAGGTGATGGAGAAGGATCTGGGCCGCTGTTCGGTGGTTCATTTGTACCTAGGTGAGCCCTGTTGTGTTTGAAATGTGGCTTGGTGATTTTTATTCTTGCCAACCTCATTAAATCTTTTTCAGCACCTACTTAGGGAAAAATGTACAAGACCTTACCTTTATAGATGCAGTATTTTTTTAAAGACAACTCTCCATCAACATAAAAAATTGGACACATGGGAAGATAAAGCCTTTTGTAAGGGGAAGAGAAACACATAACGTTGTGTTAGGTGTCATCCAGTTTGGTTTGTAATGATAGAATTCCCATTTTCTAACACATAAGTAGGTAGAATTAGGTTCTGATATGATACAGAAAAGGGTTTCTCGCCCACCTCCCCCCACCCTCCCAGCTTAAGTGGTAAAGAATCTGCCTGCAGTGCAGGAGATGGAGGTTTGATCCTTGGGTGGAGAAGATCCCCTGGAAGATGAAATGGCAACCCTCTCCATATTCTTGCCTGAAAAATTCCCATGGACGAGGAACCTGGTGGGCGAGGTCCACAGTCCATGGGATCAGTAAGCACAAACATGCAGTCTAGAGTTGCTACCAGAATTTAGGTTTCATTTGGGAATCTCTCATAGGTGATATAAATTAATGTGAACCTGTGGAGCCTAAACTTTTAAAGGGCAATTAAACATCTTAAAGAGGAAGTCTCCCCAGGTGTTACTGGTTATGAATTGTTTTTCTTGGCTGGTAAATTAAGCTATGCTCTGTTGAAGAGGTTGGCTAATATGAGCCTGTTGCTCTCCATAAGCTAAAAGTATTTTGTTTTAAAAGAAAAGCCATAGAAGACCAAACAAGAGACCTTTGTAGCCTTCAGAATTCTCGTAAGTTTGCTAACCCTTCTGCTGTACTAGAAAAGTGCAGGGTTCCAGAATACTAAGTTTGGTTAGCTAGATATTAATATTCACACCTTAATTGGCAAGAAGGTAATAAGAGAAAGGTTTCAAATAAGCACGTTTGTGTTATTTTCTAGTAAGTCGTCTTTCTACTCGGGGTCTCAGCCTGTGGGGAGATGCTGAGTATTTGAGTAGTTTAAGTCAGAAGCCTTATTCTCTTGTGTAGTGAATTGCTGTCTAATTTGTTACTGGCATGTGTGGAAGGCTGACCTTGAGCCTTTGTTTCCTGTCCGAGGAGCGTGCTGGCCGCCACTGTGGGGCCCTGAGGGTCCTGAATTCCTACTGGGTTGGTGAAGATTCTACGTACAAATTCTTTGAGGTTATCCTCATTGATCCATTCCATAAAGCTATTAGAAGAAACCCTGACACCCAGTGGATCACCAAACCAGTCCACAAGCACAGGGAGATGCGGGGGCTGACATCTGCAGGCAGAAAGAGCCGCGGCCTGGGCAAGGGCCACAAGTTCCACCACACTATTGGTGGCTCTCGCCGGGCAGCGTGGAGAAGGCGCAATACTCTCCAGCTCCACCGCTACCGCTAATATACGTAATGTTTGTAAAGTTCTTAACTAATAAACAATTTAGGACGTTCACAAGTGTTTTTTGTCTGTTAAAACTAGTCTGCAGATTGCTTCATTGAATGCATTGTCAAATTATGAAAGTTAAAGTGCAATAATGTTTGAAGACTTATTGAAGTTACTTACACATATAAAGTGTATATGAAGTGATGGTGTATCTTGTTTTTAGTAAGGGAAATGCCTTTGTTTTTGCTTTATTAGGGAGTTGATGTGTCTGTGTTTAAAATGCTGTTTGGTACAATAGGTGTAAAATTCTGTAAAAGAGGAGTGCAGAAACTTAACCCTGTAGATTTGTTGATGCATGTGGTGAGACCTGCGGCTTTGTTGGGGTGATGCAATGCTCTGGTTTGGCAGGGATGTTTTCAGTTGGGTTTTCATTGGCAATGTGAAGGGTGTCCTGATCCTTTCTCATCATATGCAGAAAAATAACGAAATTTTTGACTAGGGCCTACATTTAGGCTTAATCTAATACTACATTTGTGTAACTGCTGCTTCTGAAAGGCGAAAAGTAATGCCACCATTTTTAAGAGAATTGAATAGAACTGTTGCAAGAGTGTTCTGACAAATGAATCAAATCCTGGTTTACCTAAATTAAATTGCCTTGGCCTCCCGTGGTACCACTGAAGTTCATATAAAGCTCCTGGTTCAGGCTTTGGGATCTGGAGAATACTGAACTTGGTGCAAAATGGTCGTATTTACACTGGTGTCAATTAAAACTGATGGAAATTGAACATTAGATAAGTGAGGGGGTTGTTAATTAGCCTTAAGGTTTATAAGGTAGTGATGTTAGGATTGGGAGCTTGGTGTTCACATCCCTTTCAAGTGTAAGATGATAGGAAAAACTTGGATCAAAAAGGTAAATATTTTCTCTGTAGTATTAGTTGTGACCATCATGAATTCTAAGCCACATTAGGGGATGGGGGAAATAGAGGTGGTTATATTTAAAAGTGTCATTGCTAAGTGTAATCTGTTCTCTAGGGTCAAGTCACTCCATTCTTAAAAGGCTATTGAGAAAACTCATCATTGGTGTCAGTGCAAGTTCAGCTGGCCTCTAACTTCATGTTGTCTGCAGTTCCCATCCCTGCTGAAACTGGCCTCACAGTTTCAGACTTGCCGGGCCGCCAGCTGTGGTTGCCCTTACCACTTTATTTCTGCTTGCTCCATCATGTCTTCCCGTAGACTAGGCTGTTTCCCAGGGTGGATTTGAGTGTAGGAAATACAGAAGAGGAATTACCCCAATTCTTGGCTGGCTATCTTCATAAATAGTTTGATTTTGAAATTTAATCGCTGGTTTTCTTGAACCAATTTTTTTTTCTTCAAGGGTCTTTAAAAAGGCCCACTTAAGTGATTTCCAGAAAGCAGGCTTGCAAAACCTTTTAAGACCCAAATTCCTTCCAACTCAAAAAATTCTTAAACCATATTATTTTGTGTGTAGAGGTTGTTCAACTACATAATAACAGAATAAATGTCTATTAAACTGAAACAAATGGACCTTCTGTTATCTTTTGTCATTTAATACTAGGCTCTAATGCAAACCAAGCTGCAAGAAGACGCAACCAAATGATGGCAGAAGCAGACAGTTTCAGGCCAAATGTACTTAGTTTTTCTCGCACTTCTTTAGTCCTTGCATGAATTAGAAAAACTTGTTTGAAAGTTTTTTTTCCAACTGTTTGCTTGGGTTGCCTCTTGGAGAGGGGAGGTCAAAGGTTGGGGTTCCCTATAAAGATCACAGTCTGAATAGCTTCCATGGTCTTCCTTGCCCCACCCTGTGGTCTCAGTGCTGACCTCATTCTGTAATAGCTCGTCCCACTCCTGGCAGTTTCTCAGGCACTTAGGCCCTTTCTAATGCCTGTATTACAGGAACGCTCGTTGGGTAATGTCACCTTAGAAGCTTTCCCTGACAACCCTGCAAGTTGTACCCATTGGAAAGATCACCAGTTGGTTCAGATACACCCCAATTGATACTAAGATTTTCTTCAGCAGTAGGACAGTTGGATTTTTACAACCCCAGAAGATGGACTCTTGTCATTAAGGAAGCAGACATGAAGCAACTGCTCAAGGTCGCCCAGTGGCAGTCTGAACTACTAGCCTCTCAAACATTTAAAGTCTGGTTACGTAATACACTGACATAGCCGAAAATTCAAAAAATTAAGACTGTAGTAGAAGTCTCACTGCCTCTCCAGTTCCTATTCTGGAGGTAATGTGATCAGTATGTTTTTCCCATCAGGAGGTAACTCATGTAAATACAATATGTATTTTTTACCCAAATGGTAGGATATTATACATACTGATTTTTTTTTTATCATGTAGTTATATATCTCTGAAGGTATCACTCAATGGACGTGAGTCTGAGCAAGCTCTGGTAGATGGTGAAGGATAGGGAAGCTTGGTGTGCTGCAGTCCATGGGGTCGCTAAGAGTTGGGTTCGACCAAGTGCGTGAAAGTGTCTGAGCATATTCCACACTAGCTCAGCTCCTGGCGCTTCCTGCTCTTCCTTTATGGTACACTGCAGTTTGCCATATTGATTACCATAAGCTGTTTAATGTGGCCCCTACTGATTAATATCTTTTTTTCCAGTCTCTTACAAAAAGTTTTTTGCATATATCTTCGTTTATCTGTAGGATTAATTCCTAGAAGCAGAGTGGCGGAGTTAATATACAGTATGTGTATTACTGTATGATTCCATCTATATCACTTTCTGGAAAAGGCAAAATTACAGAGACAGTAAACAGGATCAGTTCAGTCAGTCATGTCCTGAAATATTTCCTGAATGTTTCCTTCCAATGAATATTCAAGACTGATGGACTAGTTTGATTTCCTTGCAGTCCCAGGGACTCTTCAAGAAGAGTCCTCTCCAACACCACAGTTCAAAAGCATCCATTCTTCGGTGCTCAGCTTTCTTCACAGTCCAACTCACATCCATACATGACCACTGGAAAAACCATAGCCTTGACTAGATGGACCTTTGTTGGCAAAGTAATGTCTCCGCTTTTGAATATACTATCTAGGTTGGTCATGGCTTTTCTTCCAAGGAGTAAAATTTCATGGCTACAGTCACCATCTGCAGTGATTTTGGAGCACCAGAAAATAAAGCCTGTTACTGTTTCCATTGTTTCTCCATCTATTTCCCATGAAGTGATGGGACTGGATGCCATGATCTTAGTTTTCTGAATGTTGAGCTTTATGCCAACTTTTTCACTCTCACTTTCATCAAGAGGCTCTTTGGTTTTTTGCTTTATGTCATAAGGGTGGTGTCATCTGCATTGCCAATAGCCAGAGGGAGGAAGGAATGAGTAGGCAGAGCACCGAAGATATTTTACGGCTGGAAGCCACGCTGTATGATGCTCTAATGCTATATAATATCACTATACGTTTGTCTAAGTTCACAGAACGTACAGCTCCACGAGTGAACCCTACTGTGAACTACGGTATTTAGTGATGATGTTGTAATGCTGGTTCATCAGCTGTAACAAATGTACCGTGCTGGAAGAGGCTGCTGATGGTGGGGGAGGCTACACACATAAAGGGCAGAGGGTTTATGAGAAATTTAACTGTGAACTTAAAACTTCAGAAAACAGTTTATCATAAATAGCAAGCAAGCAAAAAAAAAAAAATGTACTGACAGAGATTCTGCTCGTCCAGTCTGATAGAATTGTCATCTACTTTTATTTTTACTCTTCTGAGTGTGGCAGAAGCAAAGCCCCACACCATAGCTTTTTTCCTGGGCATACGGCTGAGTGTCCCTACTTTTGGTAGAGGTCTTAATGACATTCTTGCCAATACATGAAAACAAATGACACATCCCCTTCCAAGGTTATCAAGAGCTGGTAAGTCAACGAAGGCCAGGGATTCTGATCTCGTGGAGAAAAACTGCTTGACCCCATCAGCCTGCACGAACCAGAAAGCTTTGTTGTGTTAAGCTACTGTTAATTGCACTCTTTCTTATGTCTGCATAGCCTTGTTTGATGCTGAGGAATTCAGGAAGTCGAGCCTGCTTGTTATATTTGTCTTACTTTGTCTTATGGTGACCTTCTACTGTAACCCTTTGGCCATTTTTCTGTTAAAATCCATACACCTTTAAGTACCATGCTATATTAAATGAATCGTAGGGGGCTGCTACCTTACTGTTGCTGCGTTGTGTCATTTCTCTGCTCTTAAGTTTCTTGAGGGTGACTTGCTTCCCTGAGAGCTCAGCTGGTAAAGAATCCGCCTGTGATGCAGGAGAGCCGGGTTAAATCCCTGGGTCAGGAAGGTGTGCTGGAGAGGAGTCAGGCTGCCCACTCCAGCATTCCTGGTGGCTCAGCTGGTAAAGAATCCGCCTGCAATGGGGGAGGCCTGGGTTTGATCCCTGAGTTGGGAAGATCCCCTGGAGAAAGGAAAGGTGACCCACTCCAGTATTCTGGCCTGGAGAGTTCCGTGGACTGTGTAGTCCATGGGGTCTCGAGAGTCAGACACGACCGAGCTACTTTCACTTCACTTCACTTCACTTATGTAGAATAAGTTCTCAAAAGTTCAACTGTTTGTTTTCTCCTTTCAATTCTAAGCCTCATTCCATCTCCAAATTCTGAAATTCCTAAGGGGAATTAGTTAGGTATACTGCATCAGTCAGGTAGACTAGATTAGGCTACAACACCACCCTTATGGCAGAAAGTGAAGAGGAACTAAAGAGCCTCTTGATGAAAGTGAAAGTGGAGACTGAAAAAATTGGCTTAAAGCTCAACATTCAGAAAACGAAGATCATGGCATCCGGTCCCATCACTTCATGGGAAATAGATGGGGAAACAGTGGAAACAGTGTCAGACTTTATTTTTTGGGGCTCCAAAATCACTGCAGATGGTGACTGCAGCCATGAAATTAAAAGGCGCTTACTCCTTGGAAGCAAAGTTATGACCAACCTAGATAGCATATTCAAAAGCAGAGACATTACTTTGCCGACTGAGGTCCATCTAGTCAAGGCTATGGTTTTTCCAGTAGTCATGTATGGATGTGAGAGTTGGACTGTGAAGAAGGCTGAGCGCCGAAGAATTGATGCTTTTGAACTGTGGTGTTGGAGAAGACTCTTGAGTCCCTTGGACTGCAAGGAGATCCAACCAGTCCATTCTGAGGGAGATCAGTCCTGGGTGTTCTTTGGAAGGAGTGATGCTAAAGCTGAAACTCCAGTACTCTGGCCACCTGATGCAAAGAGTTGACTCATTGGAAAAGACTCTGATGCTGGGAAGGATTGGGGGCAGGAGGAGAAGGGGACAACAGAGGATGAGATGGCTGGATGGCATCACGGACTTGATGGACGTGAGTCTGAGCGAACTCCGGGAGATGGTGATGGACAGGGAGGCCTGGCGTGCTGCGATTCATGGGGTCGCAAAGAGTCAGACACGACTGAGTGACTGAACTGAACTGAACTAAACAACCTCTACATCTCAGTGGCTTAAAATTATAAAGATTTATTTCTTGAACAAACTACACGTTTGTGGAGGGCTGGTCATGGTCCTCATCTCAGAAACCAGGCTACTGCAGTAGCCACTCCAGCACATCACCAGCTGTCCATGGCAAAGGGCAAAGGAAGCGTGTGCAGCACAGCCCAGCTTTCAGAGCTTTTTCTCAGAAAGTCGTCTGAAGCAAGGTCCGTGGCTTTACCTGAGTTCAATGTGGGCAAGTGAGATTTCACCAGGTAAGAGAGAGAACCGACTATTTGGGAACAGTTGAGCTTTTATAAATGTCCATCATTTGGAGAAAAATACACATTATTTGGATTTGTCCTGGAAGCATCACACAGCCTGACATATTAACAGTGAGGACATGTGACATCTATATGCCACCAGCTACTTCTTGACCACCCCACAGAGACTCACCCAAAGTGGTAGTTTTTACCCAGGAATCCTTTCTCTACCATCATCCTCCAGTTCAGCCTTGGGAATGCTGGTTGGACGTTTAGCTTGTTCATAGATTTTTAGCTGTTGTTATTCATGCTGCAGTGAAAATAATCAGTATACATATAGTTTTCGACCATTTTCATATAGGAAAAATAAACTTAGAGCCTGCTAGGAAATATTGATCAAGTTTCCTAAAAAAATCTGCTGCAAAGGTGGCATAGTTAGCCTGTACCTTTAAAACGCATCATCAAAGCACTCAGATTTAATGAAGCAGCTAAAACACACAGTTCACAGCTCATTCTCAAATCCTGGGAAAGGGCAATTCACTGCCCCCGCCCACAGAAATCGATTAATCATTTAATATAATTGGTATGCTAGGAACATCTGAGCTCATGTGCTTGCTATTCTTATTGTCATTTAGAGAGAGGTTCATTGTTTGGCAGTCCTAGTTGGTTTAGAAACAGTAACTGATGGGTAATATAATTGTCTAATCACTAAACTTCTTTCTGCAGAGACCGCAAACATACTATTTAGGTTCCAGAGGTTGACTATTAGCTGAGTGAGGAAATTCCACTTATCAGAAAGGAACATTGAAGAACTGATTATCCACAGCCCATTGGCTTCTAGGTAAGTAGATTCTGTCGGGAGGGCCTGCTAGAATCCATTGCTGTCAACACACCTAGTACAACATTGTGGCCAGAACGAAAAATGCGTAAATCTTTGTCTTCCTCCCAGTTAGTAGTTCTCTGATTTGTTCATTCTGGTTTTGTTTTTGTATGAGATATGTTGGTACAAGGACTGCTTACAGATTTTGCCCCTCTATGCTCCATTCTATTCTTCTCTCTCTCTTTTTTTTTTTTACACAGTCTGTCAGTGGAGAACTGGAGGCCTCCAGAGTCAGATCAACAAAAAAGCCTAGGGCAAGACTAGGAAGGGCCAAACCCAAAGCTGGAAACCACCATGAAAGCTGTTAGCTGCTTTCACAGAAAAGCTTTATGCTTTCTAGTGGAAACAGGGTCAGACTTTATTTTGGGGGGCTCCAAAATCACTGCAGATGGTGACTGCAGCCATGAAATTAAAAGACACTTACTCCTTGGAAGATGAGCAACCTAGACAGCATATTCAAAAGCAGAGACATTACTTTGCCAACAAAGGTCCGTCTAGTCAAGGCTAATGGTTTTTCCAGTAGTCATGTATGGATGTGAGAGTTGGACTGTGAAGAAGGCTGAGCGCCGAAGAATTGATGCTTTTGAACTGTGGTGTTGGAGAAGACTCTTGAGAGTCCCTTGGACTGCAAGGAGATCCAACCAGTCCATTCTGAAGGAGATCAGTCCTGGGTGTTCTTTGGAAGGAATGATGCTAAAGCTGAAACTCCAGTACTTTGGCCACCTCATGTGAAGAGTTGACTCATTGGAAAAGACTCTGATGCTGGGAGGGATTGGGGGCAGGAGAAGAAGGGGACAACAGAGGATGAGATGGCTGGATGTCATCACTGACTCGATGGGCGTGAGTCTGAGTGAACTCCAGGAGTTGGTGATGGACAGGGAGGCCTGGTGTGCTGCGATTCATGGGGTCACAAAGAGTCGGACACGACTGAGCAACTGAACTGAACTGAATGGAACAGTGTAATAGTAGAAATGGATCTGTTTAGTTTTGCAACAATATCATTGATTTTTTTTTTCTATTTGAGTGTTTTTGGTGTTCTTTTCCTTTCATTTTTTTGCCCCACCGTGCAGCATGTGGGTTTAGTTCCTTGATCAGGGATCGAACCAGCGCCCCCTGCATTGGAATCACAGAGCCTTAACCACTGGCCCACCAGGGAAGTCCCTCATTGATTATTTTTCTGTGATCTGTAAAATACGTCTGAAGTTCTGGAAATGCTTTGAGTAACAGCATTCTCATTGTTTCAAAATGGTGCCTTTGGTCTTCATGAATGTCACCAAGTGCTAGAAAAGCCGCTGCCTTTTTTTAATAAAACTCTCATCTCAAGTTCTGGCAGCTTTGTAACAGATTTTAAGTAGGATCGGGAGGCTGGACTAGCCGAGATTCCTTTGACTTTTGAGGGCTCTTAGTGATCACCAAGTGATCTCTGGGTCGGGAAGATCCCCTGCAGAAGGACATGGCACCCTACTCCAGTATTCTTGCCTGGAGAATCCTGTGGATGGAGGAGCCTGGTGGGCTGCTGTCCATGGGGTCACACACAGTCAGACATGACTGAAGCGACTCAACATAGTGGTCGCCGTGGCCACCTCCCTGACACCCCCCACCCAGCCTGATAACACTCTGTAGTGTCGATGGGACCAGGAGAAATTATTTAAAGAAGACTTTTATTGAATCTAGAGGGTCTATTTGGTTTGGTTTAGTCACTAATTCATGTCCAACTCTTGAGACCCCATGGACTGTAGTCCGCCAAGCTCCTCAGTCCATGAGATTCTCCAGGCAAGAATACTGGAGTGGATTTCCATTTCCTTCTCCAAGAGGGTTTAATTATGAGGGTTTAATTAATTAGAGGAACGAAAGGCATATATCCAACTAGTTTTACAAGACAAAGGATACTTTCTGGGACCCACTCTGGAGGGTTTCCCTGATAGCTCAGTCGGTAAAGAATCTGCCTGCAATGCAGGAGACTCGGGTTTGATCTCTGGGTGAGGAAGATCCCCTGGAGAAGGAAATGGCCTCCAGTAGTCTGGCCTGGAGAATCCCAGGGACAGAGGAGTCTGGCGGGCTATAGTCCATGGGGTCTCAAAGAGTCGGCCACGACTGGCGACTAAGCCACCAGCTGAGGCCTTCAGCAAGCTTCTTTGCTCCGCCTTGTGCGTGCACCTCTCCTGATGAGACAGCGCTGTGAGTTTTGGGGGCAGCAGTTAAAGACAAGGACGCCAGAATCAGACCACTTGAGTTCAGCCCCTGCACTCCCATTTCCTGGACAAATCATCCTGGGGAAGTGGCTTCGCGTCTTTCAGTATAAATCCTGTCATTTGCCAAGTAGGTAAAAGTCCACCCAGGGTCAGTCAGCATTTCTCAGTGCTACCTGGGGAGAAGGAGTGCTACGAGAGACTGGTTGTCTAATCAGACTTGGTAGAGAGAAGCATTTCTGTAGGCGAACAAAGAGGTCTATTACGTCATGACGGCCTGCGTGAAACCTCTCTTAAGAACCGAGTCCCTTTCCCCGACTCTGCTTTTCCCCAGGTTACCACTTTATCAAATGTCGAGTCTTCCAAGTGGACCAGGAAGAGCCCTTTTCCTGCAGGCCTCCTGCAGGTTGTCTCCTGAATTGCAGGCAGATTCTTTACTGAGCTTCGAGGGAAGCCCCCAAGTGTGGGTCCCAAGAGCCCTTTCTCTGCAAAGACCTGGATTGTCGATTTATGGACCACTGATATAAAATGCTCTTATCCAAATGTTGTTAATTCTCAGTAACCTTCTAATCTTTAATAATTCCTCAGTGAGCTGACATTGTTTCTAAATATGTAAAGTGTCTTTAACTCCAGCATATGTCATAATCGACTTGGATATAAAAATACATCCTGTTGCATCCTCAGTACAATCAGAAGAAATTTTTATACTAACATTTTTCCCTAAAGAAGCTGAACTTTGAGACAGAAGAGGACTCCAGCTCAAGATTCCCCGTGTGTGGTTTATCACAGATGTGCGTGCTGTCCGGGAAGTGGACAGAAAGAAGCCAAGTCCCAGGGGTCTCAGTCTCACAAGGGCGGGTTTCTGCCCGATTCCACGGGGAGCACTGGAGAGGGAGTGATGCCTTAGAGTGCATCCTGACACATGGCGGGAGACTGGGCTTTCACACTTTTCCCTGCACCAGCCGGTCACAAGCTGGCATTACCCCGGGGAAGGGGACCCAGGAGGCCAAGCGGCCCCTGTAAGTCCAGGGCGGCCTCGCTGAGGGTCACAGGTGCCCAGAAGCTGGGAGGGGTGGTCATCAGCGAGAACCAGACGCCTCTGGTGCAGCACCCACAACTCCACAGCCAGCAACACAGGGATTCCATTGCCCCCTCGGTAGCTGCTTTTGTTTTTGTTCTTAAAGAAAGCATTGTCATGATCAACAAGTTCTTTGCCAACATTTCAAGTATAATAAACTCGGCAAACACTCCTGCATGAATTAACTAGCTTTGGGTGTTTTGAAGCTATTTGTAAAAGTAACCAGTTTTAGGTAAACATTTGAATGTGGTGTTTCCACAAATGTGTTTACATTCCTGCCTCCAGTGGGGGAGTAAAATTATTTAGGTACATGTAGTCTCTTGCCTGGAAAATCCATGGACGGAGGAGCCTGGTGGGCTGCAGTCCATCGGGTTGCTAAGAGTCGGACACGACTGAGTGACTTCACTTTCATTTTTCACTTTCATGCATTGGAGAAGGAAATGGCAGCCCACTCCAGTGTTCTTGCCTGGAGAATCCCAGGGACGGGGGAGCCTGGTGGGCTGCTGTCTATGGGGTCGCACAGAGTCAGACACGATTGAAGCGACTTAGCAGCAGCAGCAGCAGTCTCTCCTACATACGATGAATTTTTATTTTATTTTTTTAATGGAGTGCAGTTGATTTACAATGTTGTGTTAGTCTCTGGTGTACAGCAAAGTGATTTAGTTATGCATGTATATGTATTCTTTTTTGTGTCATTTTCCATTATGGTTTATTATAGGATATTGAATATATACTTCTCTGTGCTATCCAGGAGGACTTTGCTGTTTATCTATACAGTAAGTTTCTAGTCAACTAAATATTGTAATTTCTAAGCCAAGGATGTTCACGAAGCTCTCACATATCTCAAAATGAATGAAAACATTCTTAACAAGCTACCGTAAATCACTTTTAATTTTGAATAAGTGGTAAACATATGTTTGACTTACTGGCCAATCAAGTGTGGAGAATATTCTAAGGAATAGTTCCGTTGCTTTAAATTTTTCACATGAATATTTAAGGAAATATTTAAAATGTAAATTAACTTCAAAACCCATGTTCTAGATTATCTATAAAATTATTTCCATTTGTAAATATGCTCACAATGTGTGGGGCTCTCAAACTTCTTAAATATAATGCTAACAAGCAAGTGTTTTTCTTAATTATAGAAAATATGCAAAGTATAGAAAATAAAAAAATTTTGTGAATGCCATTCTTCAGAGAGAACCATGTTATTTTGGTTTCTTTTCTTCTGGTTTCCTTTTTGTAAATTAAAAAATATTATAAAATTGCCACCTGTCGTGATGACAGTCAATAATTGGTGGAATAGGTAATCTGGACAAGCTCTCTCTCTGAGGACAATTAAGAGAGGTAGAATACATTTTACATGTATATAATATTCTCTCTCTATATATATCCATGTTCAGTAACTAAGTCGTGTCTGACTCTGTGACCCCATGGACTGTAGCCCGCCAGGCTCCTCCGTCCCTGGAATTCTCCAGGCAAGAATACTGGAGTGGGCTGCCATTTCCTTCTTCAGGGGATCTTCCCAGCCCAGGGACTGAACCCATGTCTCTGTGTCTCCTGCGCTGGCAGGCGGAAATTCTTTACCACCTGGGCTCCTTGCTGTTCCTCAAATTCGATGACACACGCTCCAGTTTAGGGTCTTTGCAGTGGTCGTGCAGTCTTCTTCACCTGGAACACCCCTCCTTCAAACGCAGACATGACTCCCTCCCTCACCTTCAGGTCTTTGCTTAAACATCACCTTCTCAGCGAGGCCCTCCTGGACCCTTCATATAAAATCCCCCTCACCCTGCACCTTGGCTTTTCCTCTCCTCCCGTCTCTTTAGTCTCCCCCTCGGCACGCACGCACGCCTGACATCCTCTTTGTTTTGCTTATTTACAGTCCATCTGGCCACCTCCACCGGAGAGGCTTTAAGCCTGGTGCAGCCAGGCATCCTGTCTGTTTTGTCCACTATGAAACTCAATGAGTGTTACAAAAGGAGAGAGGCTGCGGAGTTTACACATGTGCTCCTGCAATAAATACACACAGGCATGGACCTACGGGCCTCCCAGGTGTCTCAGGGGTAAAGAATCTGCCTGCCAGTTCAGGAGCTGTGGGTTCGATCCCTGGGTCAGGAAGATCCCCTGGAGGAAGAAATCACAACCCACTCCAGTATTCTTGCCTGGAAAATTCCATAGACAGGGCAGCCTGGCGGTCTATAGTCCCTGGGGTGACAAAGAGTCGGACACCGCTGAGCACAGAACAAGCAAAATGGGCCTACACCTAGAATGTGAAATGTAGTAGGCAATCTATATAACTACTTATAATAAAGAAAATTTCATTCTAAAAAGTCGGAGTTGTTCAGAAAAAAGATGTCACGGTTTTTCTCTACTTCTTTATGAGGAAGCTGAGTGTCATGTTTGTGGAGATGGTGATTGATTATGAAGTAAGATTGTAGACTTTACCAACAACTAGACTGTGACGTTGGCAAGTAGGGGGACAGGTCTTAGTCATTCCCCGTCTCTTCCTTCCTAACGGAGCCCCAAATGTGTGTGGATATCTGACTTTCTCCAACAGAGCCCAAGGATGCTGTGACCCACCCCTAGAACTAGGAGAACAGCCTGTTTCCATCTATGGTTCCTTAATGCTACTGGGCATATATTAATGAGTCCATTTGGCATTCACGTGTCTTTAAATGCTCAAATCTTTTGCCTATTTTTTTTTTAGAGGTGTTTGCCTATTTTTTATGGAGATGTTTGTCTTTTTATTGTTGAGTTGGAAGAGCTCTTTGTATATCCGTGATACAAGTCCTTCCCTAGATAATATGTATTATAAATATTTTCTCCTGGTCTGTGGCTTGCCTTTTTTTAAATATAGTGTCTTTCAAAGAGTGAAAAAAAGAAAAGAGAGGGATGGCCAAGGAGAAGCAAGGAGGGGGCTCGGGGAAGGGAAAGAAGGGTGGGCTTCAGGAAGCGACAGAGGGTCACCAGACTGAGATTCATCTTCTTGCCCTCAGCGAACCAGAGAGTTCAGAAACACTTAGGACAAATACCACATAAATCTCTCATATGTGGAATCTAAAATACGATACAAGCGGTTTTATCTACAAAACAGGAACAGACTTACAGGCATAAAAAATAAATTTATGGTTACTGGTGGGGAAAGGATGTGGAGGGTTAAACTAGGAACTTGGGATTAGCACATATAAACAACTATATGCAAAGCAAATGAAAAACAAAATCCTATTGTACAGTGCAAGGAACTATGTTCAATATCATGTAATAAACCATAGTAAAA
This sequence comes from Aepyceros melampus, assembly GCA_006408695.1. Lineage (NCBI taxonomy): Eukaryota > Metazoa > Chordata > Mammalia > Artiodactyla > Bovidae > Aepyceros > Aepyceros melampus. The sequence goes on from SJXQ01006475.1 coordinate 117,314, forward strand.
AAGAATATGAAAAAGTACACATATGTAAATACAGAGGCTTCCTGGTGGCTCAGCTGATAAAGAATCCTCCAGCAATGCAGGAGACCTGGGTTCGATCCCTGAGTCGGGAAGATCCCCTGGAGGAGGGCATGACAACCCACTCCAGTATTCTTCCCTGGAGAATCCATGGACAGAGGAGCCTGGTGGGCTACCGCCCAGGAGGATCTCAGAGTGGGACACGACTGAGCCGCTAACACACAGTGGGTTGTTGTTATTGGTCGGTGGGGCCTGCCGCTGCATCCTGTAGTTTTTCTCAGTGCAGAGGTTAATTTTGAGGGGAGAGACAGGGAAGAACCTCTGTAAGTTATATCACCCCATAGCCAATTGATGGCAGGTGCTTAGAAGTCAGAACGGCTTAAACCCCTGATTCTCTTTGCAATGTGAAGAGTTTATGGACCCCCGAACCCCACAGCTAAACAGAAGTGTCAGAAGTCATCACAGACCCAGCACAGCTTTGAGGGGTGTTTTGAGCTGGTCACGGGAGGCAGCCTTCCAATAACAGCTATTGTGCGAATGCTTATTAAATTGGGCTTAATTACTTTGGCCACCTCATGCGAAGAGTTGACTCATTGGAAAAGACCCTGATGCTGGGAGGGATTGGGGGCAGGAGGAGAAGGGGATGACGAGGATGAGATGGCTGGATGGCATCACGGACTCAATGGACGTGAGTCTGAGCGAACTCCGGGAGTTGGTGATGGACAGGGAGGCCTGGCGTGCTGCGATTCATGGGGTCACAAAGAGTCAGACACGACTGAGCAACTGAACGGAACGGAATTCAACAACTAAAGAAATTACACAGTGAAATCCAGCCGTTTCCATACTATACTGAACGATGCCTGGAGGTCTCCGTCTTTTGTTTTTTCAATTGGACTGTAGTTGACTTACTATGTTGTGTAGTTTTGGGTGTACAGCAAAGTGATTCAGTTATACACACACACATATATATATGTATCCACTGTTTGTTTGTTTTTTTTAGATTCTTGTCCCATATAGGTCATTACAGAATAGTAGGTAGAGGTCCTTGTTGATTATCTATTTTATATACGGTGTATATACGTTATATACTGTAATATATACACACACCAGTGTATACATGTTAATTCCGACCTCCTAGTTTATCCCTCCCTCCCTTTCCTCTTTGGTAACCATAGATTTGTTTTCTACATCTGTGACACTGTTTCGTAAATAAGTTTGTTGGTATCCTTTTTTTTTGATTTCACAATGAGCGATATCATATGATACATGTCTTTCTCTGTCTGACTTCACTTATGATCATCTCTAGGTCCACCCACATTGCTGCAAATGGCATTATTTTGGTCTTTTTTATGGCTGAGCAGTATTCCATGGTACATACGTAACACATCTTTATCCACCCCTCTGTCCGGTGGTTTCTGCCTTAACCTGAGACTTCACAAGCTGAAGTGTACATCCTTAGTGAAACAGTCCACACGAGGCCCATATATTATCACCTAATGAAAAAGAACTTCTGTTGTTTTATAGAGAAAGGGGCAGAGTCTCTTACTAGGAAGAGCAGGAACCAGTGTGTGTTTTACTCTGACTTTCCTTCAAAATGGCTTGCATTTCTGGGCGGGGCGTCAGGAAGATCGCTGTCCGTGGGGTGGTTGCAGACTTACTTGTGGTGGGCGGCTCATGCCCTCTCCCAACAATATCCCATCCTGGACATCCCTGGCAGTACAGTGGACGAGAGTCTTCCTGCCAATGTGGGGGACATGGGTTCAATTCCTGGTCCAGGAAGGTCCCAACATACCTAGGAGCAACTAAGCCTGTGCACCCCCACAACCAAGCCCGTGCTCTGCTACGAGAGAAACCATCACAACGGGAAGCTCATGCACCCCAACTAGAGAGCGACCCCCACTTGCCACAACTAGAGAAAGCCCGCACACAGCAACCAAGACCCAGCAAAGCCTCCAATACATAAGCAAACAACAGTAACAGAGATTTCTCCTTCTAACGCCTGAAACCCTTGCGTATGTTCAGTCACAAAGCAAAGGGGGATTAAGGGTGCAGGCAGAATAAGTTTGCTGATTGGCTGACCTGGCAATGGGACAATGACCTGGGCGGGCCTGGTGTGATCACAAGGGTCTGTTTAATATAAGAGGGAGGGCCACGAGCCTGAGAGGCAGAGAGATGGCAGACGAGACTGACTTGACCGGACATTGCCGGTTCTGAAGATGGACGGAGCATGAGCCAAGGCCCCAGGGCAGCCTCTGGAAGCTGGGGGAGGCCAGAAAACAGGTTCCCCCCTCAAGGCCCCGGAAAGGCCTGCAGCCCCGTTGATGCCTTGATTTTAAATTCGGGGAGAGCCGTGCTGGACTTTCAGCCCACAGAACTCTAATACAGCAAGTGGGCCTTCTGGTAAGCCACCAAGTCGTGGCCACTGCTTACAGCGGCGGCAGGCGCTCCGCAGAGCGGTCCTGCTGTCTGCATGTGTCCCGGGTCTCTCTCCTGCTCCAGACCCCATAGCTCCACTTCTCCCCACTGTGGCCGCATTGTGAGTCACCCTAGGCCAGTGGTTCTCAATGGGGGTCATTTTGGTGCCTCCACCCCTGCCAGGGGACATTTGGTAACAGCTAGAGATATTTTGGATGCATGATTGAATGAGTTGCTCTGTTGTGTCTGACTCTTTGCGACCCCATGGAATATACAGCCATGGAATTCTCCAGGCAGAATACTAGAGTGAGTAGCCTTTCCTTTCTCCAGGGGATCTTCCCAACGCAGGGATTGAACCCCGGTTTCCTGCATTGCACGCAGATTCTTTACCATCTGAGGCACCAGAGATATTTTTGTCACTCTTGGGAGTTGGGAGTTTGCTCCTGGCATCTCTAGAGGGTAGAAGCCTGGGATGCTGCTAGACACCCTATAATGCACAGGACAGCTCCCCCCACCCCCACCAAAGAATTATCCAGCCCCAAATGTCAATAGCATCACTCCTGGAAAACCCGGCTCAACACACACATCAGTTTATGCACAGAACAGATGGGGATGGGGGAGAAGGGCCTACATTCAAATCCCTTCCTTCATCCTTCCCCCTGCCTTTCTTTGAGTAGGTGGGTGGGTGGGGCAAGAATGTCATCTTGCTTTGTTTACCCCATGCATTCCCAAGTGGGTCAGGTAATAGTGCCTCCAAGGGGATGAAAACTGGTTTTTGAGGGGCAAAAAAGATACAAATATTACAATGGTCTGTGGCCCTCTGAAACTCAAGCCCACGTGACAAAACCTTATTCCTTGGTATTTCATTTTTTCCATTACAGACAATTTAAATGATATTTAGTTTTTTCCCCTCAGGTGAGTGACAATGAAAAAAAATGTTGGGAAACACTGCCTTCCACTGAAGTGTGTCCTCAGTCTTCTCTAGTAATGCTCTTTTCTTCTGATCTTTTTTTTTTTTTTTTTTGTTAGGTTCAAGGGAAATGTAGCCACAAGCTTTTAGAGTAGTTGCTGTATTGTGTAGCAAAGAACATGAATAAATGTTTTTGCAAGCTACCAAACTGTTTAAAATATGTATGCTTATGGATTTTCAAAAATGAACATAAAGATATATAAACATGCCGTTCAAATTCTAACATCTATTTTGAGATGTTTTCTCCTGTTTTTTTCCACGTCTTCTTCTAGGATAGGTCATTAATTTGAAGAAGGAAAATCTAGTAGAATGCCACAGTAATGAATATATCACAAATACTAGACATTCTGAAATAGAATATTTTCAGTTTCACACCACAATATACTCTTGTTTTCTGTTAAGAATACTTCAAATTTTACCTATTTAATATTTATTAACATGCTTAAGAAAGGTTTCCTTCTTTTTTTTTCCCAGAAACATCAGTAGTTGAATGGACGGAAGTTAAGAAAGGTTTCTAAAGTTAGCTCAAGATAAGGCAAAGTAAATGACCAGAACTTTCTATTAGCCCCAAAGAAATGCAGAGGGTTTGTATTTGTGTGTGCACAATAAGGAAGAACAAATCTGCCTCCATATTGGATCCATTTCTTTAACCTTTCCATTGCTTTGTTACAAAAGGGTTGTGCCTATACACTTAAATTATACATAGAGGCCCATCTCTGGGAATCCTGCCTCCCGGGTCGTGAGCATTATACCTTTGTTTAACTCACAGGAAACATCCTAACAAGGCCCATCTGTGAATGACTGCAGGGCAGAAAAATTTACCACGTTCCCTCTAGAGGCTGATGAAACCAGGAAGTGTTTGACTTGACTCCTTTCCCTTTTAGTATAGAAGGACCCTGAATTCTAACTCAGGAAGGATGAGTCTTTGAGGGCATGAGTCTACCATCTTCTCTGTCAGCTGGCTTTCCGAATAAAGTCACTGTCCCTGGGGGACCTCCCTGGTGGTCCAGTGGCTAAGACTCCAAGCTCCCGATGCAGGGGGCCAGGGTTCGATCCCTGGTCAGGGAACTAGACCCCACACGCTGCAACTAAGAGTTCTCATGCCGCAACCAAAGACCCTGCATGTTGCAGCGACGAGCAAAGATTCCGAGTGCCACAACTAAGATGGCACAGTCAAATAAACAATCAAAAATGCATATGTAAGCCGCTCTTCCCTGCCCCAGTAACTCGCCTCTCGATTAGGCCTATCGTGCAGCAAGCAGTGTGTCATCTATGCTTTCTTCCTGCCACGTTCACCTTTTTTCATGAAGAGAAATGAAACATCTTGTACTTTTCCTCACCTCCAGACAAGCACTCCAACAGACCAAAAGCAGACAGCAAGCGTACCTGCACCCTTAATGTTTTGTCCTGGGTCTGCAGTGAGAAGGAAGCCTGCCCCGTGGGCAGCTGGGGCCCGCGCTGTCCTTCACCAGCCGGGAACGACACTTGTGATGCCGGTTCTCTGAATGATTGAAGGATTACTCGAGTTGTTCGAATGATGTCATTCTGCTGCAGTTCCTCTGGCTATTTGGCTTTCATACTGCAAATGCGCTAAAAAATTAGGTCCCAGCTTGAACTTTTATTTTGTGCTGAGGTCAGCCGTGTGGATTGCCTCGTTATACAGAGCCTGCAGGGGCAACCCTTCCGGGCAGGCAGCCAGCACTCTCTGGTCCCAGGAACAATTTCAGCTCAATTTAGAAAGCAAAAGAGAGGGACCCGGTTGATCTATAAAGACCAACTCTGCAAGAATTAGTACAAAATGGTGATCAGTCAGTGACAGTTTGCCCATCTTCCTGAGAGAATAAAACAGTCTTCAGAGATTGTATCCCTCTTCTTTCAATGAAAGCATCCACTTGTGTTCTCTTATTTAAAAATAAAAACAAAAAAAAAAAACCTCAGACTATCAGAAGACTTATTATCTAATGTTGATAGATTTGATAGATAAAAACTGATAAAAGATTGCTTAAGGGATGCATGTAATAAGTGATTTCTAAATCCTGGGGAAACTTAAGGTTAAACGGTGCTGACTGCCCCCAAGGACCCCATCCAGTCTCATTCGTTCACTTTTTCTCTTGACCCTTGCAAGGTGATCTGAGATCCCCAGGCCCTCTAGGCTGTTCTTGCAGGTTATGCAAGCACAGATGAACCAGGTAAAGTCAGCATCCTAGTAGTGGGATTCTGCTTCTCTGTTGCTACTGAAGACTTTCCATCCCCCGAGAGTAGGCTCAAATGAGCCGCGAGCATTGCCTTTCCCTTCCTCATCTGACTGCAGTGATGAAGGGTCTGTGTTCGCTGTATTTGTTCTCTGTTGCTTCTATAACGAGGAACCACAACCAGCATCATAACACAACACAAATTTATGATCTTCCAGTTCTGGAGGTCAGAAGTCCAGAGAGGGTCTTGAGAGGCGAAAATCCAGGTATTGGCAAGGCTGTGTTTCTTTCCAGAGCATTTGAGGAAGAGTTTTTTTGTCGTTTCCAGCTTCCAGAGGTGGCCCCCACTCCTCGTTGGTGCTTCGCTTCCATCTTCAAGGCCAGCAACGGCCATCCAGGTCTTTCTCAGCCTGGCCCGTAATTCCTCATTTAAAGAACTCTGGTGATTACACTGGCCCACCTGCATGACCCAGGCTAACCTCTTAGGTTTAAGGTCAGCTGATATGCAACTTGAATGCCATCTGCAAGCGTAATCCCTGCTCTCCTGAGCTGTAAGATGCTCCGAGTTTCCGGGGAATTACAGCACAGTTGTGCATGCCTTTCGGTGCCTTGTTCTGCTTCCTGCCATGACTGTCAGGCAGTGAAAGTGAAAGTGAAAGTGAAGTCGCTCAGTCATGTCCGACTCTGCGACCCCGTGGACTGTAGCCCACCAAGCTCCTCTGTCCGTGGGATTCTCCAGGCAAGAGTACTGGCAAGAGTCAGGCAGTAATGAAACCATTTAAGCTTCAACCATATCGCTGTCTCAATGCTCCTTTCTTTCTCCTTTAGACACATCTGCACAGACCTCACCTTCCCAGACCTCGTGTTCCTTTCTCTCATCTCTGTTCACGCACTAGGTCCTCTTCTGAATTGCCTGCCCCCACCGTCTGAATTTCTCCTCATCCTTCAATCACAAGACACCTCTTTAGTGATGGCGTTTCTGACTCTTCCATGACATTTGTTCCTTTTTCCGTTGCTGGTCTTTCTATACATCATTCATCTATTCCACAAGTATTTATTAAGGAAAAAAAATGAATTGAGGAATACACATGTGTCAGTAGAATGAAATGTCCCTGCTCCCATGTATTCTGTATTTTAGTGGTGGAGATAATACGCAGGTAAATAAAAGAAATAGTTTCAGGCAGTGACAAGAATTGTGCAGCAGGGTGGAAGTAAATAGAAATCGGGCCTTTTCCAGAAGGAGAGGACACTGGGATACCATGTGGAGGACAGCAGTCAGCTCACGATGATCTGAGGGAAAATATTCCAGGCAGAAGGAACAGCAGATGTAAATGCCCTGAGTTGGGAATGAGCTTGGGAGGCTGGTGATGAGGAAAGGAAGCCAGGGAAGCAGGAAGTCAGAGAGAGCGGAAGGCGAGGTATTTTTTTAATTTTTATTTTTAACATTTTGGCCATGCTCCATGGCATATGGGATCTTAGTTTCCTGGCCAGGGATCAAACCCTTGCCTGCTGCGGTGGAAGCTAGGAGTTCTAACCACTGGACTGCCAGGGAATTCCCTAGAGTTTTAAAAAATAGAAATCAATAGGCTACAAAAAAAAATTCATAATGACTTTAAAATAAAACTGACAATGGCTAAAACTAAACATGATAAGATTCATTGTTGACTCAAAAATAACAGAATTAAATCTTGGCAAAATGAAAATCTGAAAACTTGATAAAGCAGATGGACAAAATAAGTCATTGACAGAAATCTTAATAGTTGAAACTCTGGGAAAAAAATAATCAATGAATCAACTCTTCTAAGATTTCAGGGAGAAATTTGATTTTTATGAAAAGATTTCTAGCAAACAAAGTGAAAATGGGAACTATTTGAAATGGTTTAACTTCACCATACACAAAACTGGTCAATTATTGATTAGTTCTGCAATAAATTATTTAAATCAAGTTGGCCTAATGGATTTGTCCAGTTAATACTTTCCTGCTGAAAATGTATCAATGTCAAGATAATTCTGACTAAAATGTATTCATAAGCTTGTCAAAGAATCAACTCTCTATGGGTTTGAAATGACTGCCATTAAAAAATCCTATGGAATCGTGCTGGGTGAAGTGAGTCACACAGAGAAAAATGTCACTTCTACGTGGAATCTAAAATAAACAACATGGATGAACTTATTTACAGAACAGCGACAGACTCACAGACATGCAGACAAACTTATGGTTCCCAAGGAGAGGGGGCGAGGGTGGAGGGGTGATGTGGGAGACTGGGACGGACATAAACACACTGCTATACACAGACGGTGCGATCACTCTCCCAGGGCCAGACATCCTGGAATGCAGTCAAGTGGGCCTTAGGAAGCATCACTACCAACAGGGCTAGTGGAGATGATGGAATTCCAGTTGAGTTATTTCAAGTCCTAAAAGATGATGCTGTGAAAGTGCTGCACTCAGTATGCCAGCAAATTTGAAAAACTCAGCAGTGCCTACAGGACTGGAAAAGGTCAGTTTTCATTCCCATTCAATCCCAAAGAACGGCAATGCCAAAGAATGCTCAAACTACCGCACACTAATTGCACTCATCTCACACGCTAGCAGAGTAATGCTCAAAATTCTCCAAGCCAGGCTTCAACAGTACATGAACCATGAACTTCCAGATGTTCAAGCTTGTTTTAGAAAAGGCAGAGGAACCAGAGATCAAATTGCCAACATCTGCTGGATCATAGAAAAAGCAAAAGAGTTCCAGGAAAACACCTGCTTTATTGACTACACCAAAGACTTTGATGAGGGCTTCCCTAGTGGCTCAGACGTTAAAGTGTCTGTCTGCAATGCGGAAGACCTAGGTTTGATCCCTGGGTTGGGAAGATCCCCTGGAGAAGGAAATGTCAGTCCATTCCAGTATTCTTGCCTGGAAAATCCCATGGACCGTGGAGCCTGGTAGGTTACCGTCCATGGGGTCGCAAAGAGTCGGACACAACTGAGGGACTTCACTTTCATTTTCAAAGCCTTTGACTGTGTGGATCACAATAAACTGTGGAAAATTCTGAAAGAGATGGGAATACCAGACCACCTGACCTGCCTCTTGAGAAATCTGTATGCAGGTCAAAAAACAACAGTTAGAACTGGACATGGAACAACAGACTGGTTCCAAATCGGGAAAGGAATACATCGAGGCTGTATAAGGTCACCCTGCTTATTTAACTTATATGCAGAGTACATCATGAGAAATGCTGGGCTGGAAGAAGCCCAAGCGGAATCAAGATTGCTGGGAGAAAGATCAATAACCTCAGATATGCAGATGATATCACCCTTATGGCAGAAAGCAAAGAAGAATTAAAGAGCCTCTTGATGAGAGTGAAAGAGGAGCGTGAAAAAGTTGGCTTAAAACTCAATTTTCAGAAAACTAAGATCATGGCATCCTGTCCCAACACTTCATGGCAAATAGATGGGGAAACAGTGACAGACTTTTTATTTTTTGGGGCTCCAAAATCACTGCAGATGGTGACTGCAGCCATGAAATTAAAAAACGCTTCTCCTTGGAAGAAAAGTTATGACCAACCTAGACAAAATATTAAAAACCAGAGATGTTACTTTGGCAACAAAGGTCCGTCTAGTCAAAGCTATGGTTTTTCCAGTAGTCATGTATGAATGTGAGTTAGACTATCAAGAAAGCCAAGTGCCGAAGAACTGATGCTTTTGAACTATGGTGTTGGTGAAGACTCTTGAGAGTCCCTTGAACTGCAAGGAGATCCAACCAGTCCATCCTAAAGGGAATCAGTCCTGAATATTCATTGGAAGGACTGATGCTGAAGCTGAAACTCCAATACTTTGGCCACTTGATGTGAAGAACTGACTCACTGGAAAAGACCCTGATGCTGGGAAAGATTGAAGGCGGGAGGAGAAGGGGACGACAGAGGATGAGGATGCGATGGTTGGATGGCATCTCCAACTTGATGGACGTGACTTTGGGTGGACTCCGGGAGTTAGTGATGGACACGGAGGCCTGGCATGCTGCAGTCCATGGGGTCGCAAAGAGTCGGACACAACAGAGTGACTGAACTAAACTAAACTGAACTGATGTATAAAATAAATAACTAATAGGAATCTGCCGTGTGTTATAGGGAATTCTACTCACTACTCTGTTATGGCCTATATGAGAAACTTTTTTTTTTTAAGAGAGTGGATATATGTATATGTATAACTGAATAATTTTCTGTACACCTGAAACTAACACAGCATTGTGAATTAACTATACTCCAGTGAAACTTTTTAAAATTCCATAGGTTTTAGTACCACGAATAAAACATACAACAAAAAATGACTTACTCTCTAGCACAGTGAACTCTACTCAATACTCTGTAATGACCTATATAGGAAAAGAATCTTAAAAAGAATGGATGCATGTATATGTATAACTAAAACATCCTATATAGCTATATCCTGTATAACTAAAACCTGAAGCTAACACAACACTGGAAATCAACTGCATTTCAATAAACTTTTTTTTTAATCCCATATATTTTAAGGCTAAACTGGCAAAATCAAAATGGTAAGCTCCAAAGTTTTAAAAATATAAAATTTGATTTTAATTCATATTTTCAAGTATTTTTAATTCATATTTTGTTGTAGTAATAAAAATTTTGAAACATTTTTGAAAATATACAAAGTAAAAAGAAAAAATTATCCATAATATCACTGAAACAAAACTATTGTAAATCTTTTGATATATTCTCCCAATCTTTTTATGTACAGATATTTTAAAAAGATAGTTGTAATACTATTTCATATGCAATTTTCACACTGATTGTCACTTAACAGTAAATTACCAATATTTTCATGTGATTACTTCACCTTCATAAACATTCTTTTTAAAGACTGAGGAGAATTCAAGTTTTCTTTTGTTTGGGCAGTTAAAGATTGGCCAGATTTACACCAATACATTGTTGTCGTTTAGTCTCTCAGTCGTGCCCAACTCTTTGCGACCCCATGGACTGCAGCACACCAGGCTTCCCTGTCCATCACCAACTCCCAGAGCTTAGCCAAACTCATATCCATTGAGTAGGTGATGCCATCCAACCACCTCTTCCTCTGTTGTCCCCTTCTCCTCCCGCCTTCAATCCTTCCCAGCATCAGGGTCTTTTCAAATGAATTGGCTCTTCACATCAGGTGGCCAAAGTATTGGAGTTTCAGCTTCAGCATCAGTCCTTCCAATGAATATTCAGGACTGATTTCCTTTAGGATGGACTGGTTGGATCTCCTTGCAGTCCAAGGGACTCTCAAGAGTCCTCCAACACTGAGTTCAAAAGCATCAGTTCTTTGGCACTGAGCTTTCTTCATGGTCCAACTCTCACATCCATACATGACTACTGGGAAAGCCATAGCTTTGACTGTATGGACCTTGACTTCCCTGGTGGCTCAGAGGTTAAAGCGTCTGCCACCAATGCAGGAGACCCGGGTTCGATCCCTGGGTCGGGAAGATCCCCTGGAGAAGGAAATGGCAACCCACTCCAGTATTCTTGCTTGGAGAATCTCACGGACTGAGGAGCCTGGTGGGCTGCAGTCCATGGGGTCACAAAGGATCGGACACGACTGAGTGACTTTACTTACTTACTTACTTAATATATAAACAGTGCTGTATATCATTTCACATAAAGATTTTTCTATTTTTAGAATAATTTTGTTAGGATTGAGCGCCAGAAATGGAGTTCAGTGCCAAGGCTTCTTTATTCTTTCAATTTGGAAGAAAGAGACTGATTTTCACCAGTGATATCCTGACCATAAATGGAGACAGTGAGACAGCAACTCAAACATCTAATGATTCAGCTGTCTGTATCATTTAACTATCACCCTGGGAGACTGTGGCGTTTAAGGAGAACTGGACAGTTTTTTTGTCAGTTTGTTTTAACTGAAGTGTAGTTGATTCACAGTGTTGTGTTAATTCCTGCTGTACAGCAAAGTGACTCAGTCAGACACACGCATTTATCCTTTCTCATATTCTTCTCCATTATGGTCCATCACAAGACACTGAACAGAGCTCCCTGTGCTGTTCAGTGGGACCTGTTGTCCACCCACTCAGTCGTGTGGGTTTATATGTATACAATATACATGTAAATATTATAATAGTGTAAAATAGTTTATATCTGCTAGTGAAAGTTCTTGTTTTTAAAGCAACTTTTATTTTCATCAAACTAACGAATTCACCTATTTTAAGAAATCACATGGCCCTACCTGGCTTATGATAAATAACAGAAGTACCTTGCCCTATCCTCCCCATCCTTCAGTCCCCAGCTTTCAGCCTCGCAGTATCTCCGTCAGTTCGTCACTAAGTCATGTCCGACTCTTTGTGACTCCATGAATTGCAGCATGCCAGGCCTCCTGGTCCATCACTAACTCCCAGAGTTCACTCAAACTCACGTCCATCGAGTTGGTGATGCCATCCAACTACCTCCCCTTCTTCTCCTGCCCCCAATCCCTCCCAGCATCAGAGTCTTTTCCAATGAGTCAACTCTTTGCATGAGGTGGCCAAAGTATTGGTGTTTCAGCTTCAGCATCAATCCTTCCAATGAACACTCAAGACTGATCTCCTTTAGGATGGACTGGTTGGATCTCCTTGCAGTCCAAGGGACTCTCAAGAGTCTTCTCCAGCACCACAGTTCAAAAGCATCAATTCTTCGGCACTCAGCTTTCTTCACAATCCAACTCTCACATCCATACATGACCACTTATAAGACTCTACACATGACCACTGGAAACACCATAGCCTTGACTAGATGGACCTTTGTTGGCAAAGTAATATCTCTGCTTTTCAATTTGCTATCTAGGTTGGTCATAACTTTCCTTCCAAGGAGTAAGCGTCTTTTAATTTCATGGCCACAGTCACCATCCGCAGTGATTTTGGAGCCCCCCAAAATAAAGTCTGACACTGTTTCCACTGCTTCCCCATCTATTTCCTATGAAGTGATGGGACCAGATGCTATGATCTTAGTTTTCTGAATGTTGAGCTTTAAGCCAACTTTTCCACTCTCCTCTTTCACTTTCATTAAGAGGCTTTTTAGTTCCTCCTCACTTTCTGCCATAAGGGTGGTGTCATCTGCATATCAGGTTATTGATATTTCTCCCAGCAATCTTGATTCCAGCTTGGGCTTCTTCCAGCCCAGCATTTTTCATATAAGTTAAATAAGCAGGGTGACAATAATCTGGAATGGGTGAATTTAACTCAGATGACCATTATATCTACTACTGCGGGCAGGAATCCCTTAGAAGAAATGGAGTAGCCATCATGGTCAACAAAAGAGTCCAAAATGCAGTACTTGGATGCAATCTCTAAAATGACAGAATGACTCTGTTTGTTTCCAAGGCAAACCATTCAATATCACAGTAATCCAAGCCTATGCCCCAACCAGTAGTGCTGAAGACGCTGAAGTTGAATGGTTCTATGAAGACCTACAAGACCTTTTAGAACTAACACCCAAAAAAGATGTCCTTTTCATTATGGGGGACTGAAATGCAAAAGTAGGAAGTCAAGAAACACCTGGAGTAACAGGCAAATTTGGCCTTGGAATGCAGAATGAAGCAGGGCAAAGGCTAATAGAGTTTTGCCAGAACACACTGGTCATAGCAAACACCCTCTTCCAACAACACAAGAGAAGACTCTACACATGGACATCACCAGATGGTCAACATCGAAACAAGATTGATTATATTCTTTGCAGCCAAAGATGGAGAAGCTCTATACAGTCAGCAAAAACAAGACTGAGAGCTGACTGTGGCTCAGTTCATGAACTCCTTATTGCCAAATTCAGACTTAAATTGAAGAAAGTAGGGAAAACCACTAGACCATTCAGGTATGACCTAAATCAAATCCCTTTTGATTATACAGTAGAAGTGAGAAATAGATTTAAGGGCCAGAGTGCCTGATGAACTATGGACGGAGGTTCATGACATTGTACAGTGTCTCCTTAGTATTTCTAAATGATGTCTTTATAATGCTATTGCTTTTACTCACAAGTTTCAGGTATTATCTATTGACTTTCTATTGAATTGGCCAAAAAGTTTGTACAGTTTTTTTTTTTTCTGTAAAGATGAGAATGAAATAAATAACACTTCTCTATGACACGTATTTCTTCCTCCCACACCTTGACATGTCTGGGTCTACTCCTCCCCCCGCAACACACATGTAATACACCCCTCTTCCCTTCATCCTGCTAATCTATGTTACATCACCTTAGCAACCTTCTAGAGAAGATGTCTAGAAAGGGAGTTTTTGGAAAATTTATCTGTCTTAAATCATCTTTATCCTACCCTTGCACGTAACTGATGGTTCAGTTGGGTTTTGCGGTAAAGTATTTTTATTTCAAAAATTGAAGGCATTCCTCAGGTTTCAGGGCCACTGTTGAGAAGTCTCATGATAGTCTGATTTCTATGTGATCATATTGCGTGTAATCTGATCTTTCTTTCCGGATGTTTCTTATTATTCTTTCTTTGTCCCTGATGCTCTGAAATTTCACCATGATGTGCCTGGAAGTTAATTTTTTTTTTTCATTGCCTGTGCAGCATAATCTGAGAGTATTTGAATCTGGAAACTCTTTCATTTAATTCCAGGGAAATTCTCTGGAATTCTCTCTTTGATCATTTTCTTTCCAGAACTCCTACTACCTCTCCTGGATTAAACTTTTTTTGTTTTTCAAGATTTTTTTTTAATTGAAGGATAATTCCTTTACAGTATTGTGTTGGTTTCTGCCAAATGATGTGGACTATTTTTAAAGTCTGTATTTAATTTATTACAATATTGCTCTGTTTCATGTTTTGGTTTTTTGGCTGCGAGGCCTTTGGGATCTTGGATCCCCAACCAGGGACAAAACTCTTGAACTGGAAAGTGAAGTCTCAACCACTGGACAGCCAGAGAAGTCCCTCCTGGATTAATCTTTAAGTTTTTTTTTTTTTTAAACTGCTTGTAAAGTTCATTTTTTTTTTTTAAATTTCTGTTCTGTGTAATTGTTTCTTTGCTTTCTAATTTTTCCAATAAAATTTTATATATTGTCTTTATTACTCAGTCATTCTTGCTTTTTCTGTTTCTTTTTTTGTAGCATCCAGTTCATGGGTGCTCTATCTTCTCTTATTTCTCCTATGATAAAGTGGTTTTCTTGCTTCTTGTATTGTTCTTAGTTTCTATGTCCTTTCCTTATGGTAGCCTCTTCCTCAAAAGTCTAGTGCTTCACTGTTCTCTGTTTATATCTGAGTGAAGCATTAGAAAGCTGATGTTTGTGTGTGTGTCTGTGTTGGGAAACTCTAGGGAGCGGCACTGATTATTATAAAGCCTCATTGGAGGGTAGGATCTGGGTGGGACCTGCTGCTTCACTTATGCAAACGTTGAACCAGTCCCATGTTTTCAGTTTCATACTCACCGTGGACTCAAAGATTTCCTTTGGAAATTCCCAGCTGTTGGTTCTACTGCTCACAGTGTGTGCCTTCAGTCGTGTCTGACTCTGAGCGTCCCGTGGACTGTGGCCTCCATGCTCTTCTCTCCACGGGGTTCTCCAGGCAAGAAGACGAGCGCGTTGCCGTTTCCTTCTCTGGGGGATCTTCTCGACCCGGGACTGGACCACAGTCTCTTAGGTCTCCTGGACGGGCAGGCGGGTTTTTTACCACTCGTGCCACCTGGGGAGCCTGTTGGCTCTACTGGGTGGTGTTTTTTATCCACAGGTCTGTTAGGTCCCTGTGACGTTAGGGGAATTTGGACATGTATGAATTTTCAGTGTCCTGATCTGCTGATTGCCCCCTTTATTGGTCAGTCATCAAGTGCTGAGTAGCCAATTACCCTAAAACTTACCAGCTTAAATGACGACATCCATTATCTCCCATTTCTGCGGGTCAGATGCCTGCATGCAGCTTAGCCGGGTCCTCTGCTTCAGGGGTCTCCACGGGCTGCAGTCAAGGTGCTGGGTGTGGCTGAAGTCATCTCCAGGCGAAGCTCGGGGAAAGATCCCCTCTGACCTCACGCACTGCTTGTTGGCAGTATCCAGTTCCTGGCTGGTTGTTGTTCGGCCAGCAAGTTCTTGACCACAGGAGTCTCTCCACAGGGCAGCTCCTAACATAGCTAACCATTGATCGGGGTGAGCAGATAAGAAGAGCTGGAAAGAGACGAAGAGATGTTCAGTCTTGCATGACAGAATCTCAGCGGCGGCATCCGTCGCTTTGTCATATTCTATTCTTACTTTTTATTTTTATTTTATAGTGAAGTACAGTTGATTTACAATGCTGTGTTAGTTTCAGGTGTACAACAAAGAGATTCACTTACACATATGCATGTGTCTACTCATTTGTTTTTAAGTTTCTTTTCCCACTTTGGTTATTAGGGAATATTGAGCAGAGTTCCCTGTGCTATATATAGTAGGTTGGCTATCTACTTTTATATAGTAGTGTTTGTATGTTAACCCCAAATTGCCAACTTATCCCTCCTCCGTATTCTATTTTAATTTTTTTTAAGATTTTTTTTTTTGACGTGGAGCATTTTAAAAGGCCTTATTAAACTTGTTACAGCATTGTTTCCCTGTCATGTTTCAGTTTGGGGAGGCTTGAGGCATGCAGGATCTTAGCTCTCAAGCAAGGATTAAACCCACACCCCCTGCATTGGAAGAAGTCTTAACCCACTGGACCTCCAGGGAATTCCCACCGTATTCTATTTTTAGAAGCAAGGCACTCCGTCCAGTTCACACTACTGGACGGGGAGGTTGGATTACACAAGGAGGTAAATACCAGGAGGAAGGGATCACCGGGGACTGTCTCAGAAGGCTGCCTACCCCATCCCTACAGAGTGCTTCTGCTGCAAAGTCTCTGCTTCCTGTAGCAGAGGGCCGGCTTCCCCAGCTTCGCTGTGCGCGAGAGTCACCGGGAGCCCTTGTCAGCACGTGGCCCCCATCCAGTAACTGGAGAGGGGGTGGGGTGCCGCGGCCGGGCGGGCTCTAGAGCGCAGGCTCAGTAGCTGAGGCACATGGGTTTAGTCGCTCTGCGGCACGTGGAATCTTCCCAGATCAGGGATCAAACCCGCGTCTCCTGCATTAGCAGGTGGAATCTTCACCACCGAGCCACCAGGGAAGCCCTAGAGCTACATTTCGTACCTTCTGTTTTCTCTTTCTTCACCCCCACCCCAGGAAAAATTATTGGTTATTTTTTTTAATTCAGTTTTTACTGAAGTGTAGATGATTTACAATGTTGTGCTCATGTCAGCTCTTCTGCAAAGTGACGCAGTTTTATACATATACACATTTTTTATACTCTGTTCCACTATGATTATCACAGGGTATTGAATACAGTTCCCTGTGCTATACAGTAGGACGTTATTATTTATCCATTCTATATATAATAGTTCATATCTACTAACCCCGAACTCCCAATCTATTCCTCCCCTGCTCCCTTACTGTAGGTTTTTCTTTTCAAACTATGATAGAGAGTATTGAAGGTGATTGGGTATTTTTATTTATTGAACTGTCATGCAACTTTTTCTTGCTTTTAAAAAATCTGTTTAGTGTGTTATTAAATCAGTGGAGTACTTAACAAAATTCAACAAAGGTGTCCAGATGGCATTAATTTTCCGACTGTATTCAAGAGGCCTCTTGGCCAGATGACTTCTGTTGAGGATGATCTTGGCTTTTTCTGTACCGTTGTATAGATTACATTATAATGTGCATGGATCGCACTCTTCCTACCACATTCTTCTCTGAGGGAGCTCTCCCATTCCAGTGCCATCAGACATAGTTTTGTTAAATATTTACTTATTTATTTGACTGTGTCGGGTCTCACTTGTGGCCTATGGGGTCTTTGTTGTGTCATGAGGGATCTAACCTCAACAACTGAGCCGTTATTTGGAGTGGGAGCCTTTCCAGGCGCACTTGTTACCCGATTCCTTCCTTTCTCTTCATACTGAGCCTCAGAAGATGCCTCCAGGCCGGGGTTGTGGAAGCGTTCACCTCGAGAAGTGCAGCGTCTTACAGAACAAGGTCCTCGAGTCAGGGTGGACTGCCTGTGTCACTGTCCCGGTTTGAACAACGATAGCGGCGCAACAGTCTCCGTCTCACGCGACTCTCAGCAGGACCTCGAGGGTGCTCTTATGAAGAGGTGAAGTGTGTGTGCTGGTCCTTCAAATCTGGGTGTGCTCCTGACTTCCTTTGTCACTAAAAATGCAGCAAAATTGGTGTTGCGTGACTTCTGAGGCTCAGAGCAGGTGACGTGGCTTCTGCCCTGTCCCTGAAGCACCTGGCTGGAGCCCTGAGCAGCCAGTCGGACTGACGACGGGCGGGGTGCCCAGCAGCCCCCG
>SJXQ01006476.1:0-29391 GCA_006408695.1 Aepyceros melampus
GAGACAGCAAAAGAGACACAGATGTATAGAACAGTCTTTTGGACTCTGTGGGAGAGGGAGAGGGTGGGATGATTTGTGACAGTGGCATTGAAACATGTATATTATCATATGTGAAATGAATTTCCAGTCCAGGTTCCATGCAGGATACAGGATGCTCGGGGCTGGTACACTGGCATGACCCAGAGGGATGATATGGTTAGGGAGGTGGGTGGGGGATTCAGGATGGGGAACACATGTACACCTGTGGCAGATTCATGTCGATGTATGGCAAAACCAATACAATATTGTAAAGTAATTAGCCTCCAATTAAAATAAATAAATTTTAAAAATAAATAAATAAAAAACTAAAAGTATAAAAAAATAAAAAGAATACTGGAGTGGATAGCTATTTCCTTCTCCAGGGGACCTTTCCGACCCAGAGATTGAACCTGCATTTCCTGCATTGCAGGCAGATTCTTTACTGTCTGAGCCACAGAGAAAACCCCCAAATCAGCCATACTTATACCTCCTTTTCTAGCCTCCCTCCCCTCCTTCTATCCCACTCCTCCAGGTCATCACAGATCATCAGACTGGGCTCCCTCTGCTACATGGCAACTTCTCACAAGCTATGCATCTTACAGCTGATAGTGTACAAATATTTATGCTACTTTCCCACTTTCTCCCTCCCCTGCTGTGTCCACTAGTCCATTGTCTTCATCTGTGTCTCCAAATTTATTCATTCTTACATAGAGCTTGAGCCTCTCTTAAGTCCTAGAACTCTTTCCATATGTTGGGAATTCAGTGGTAAAAAGTTATTCACTATCCCTGCCTTTAGTCGGACATGACTGAAGCGACGCAGCAGCAGCAGCCTTTGTGAAGCCCAAGTCTAGTGGAAAGACAGCTAATTGAACACATATGTACATATAATTCAATCATGATGGCGCAATAACCCCCAATGCCTCAGCACCTCATTCTCAGTTAGACTCAGTGCCATAGGCGGAAGGCATACTGACCCAGAAAGTGCCTTGAGAATTATCATTTTATAATTTTACTTATTTGCATATTTATTAGTTCATTTTTGGCTGTGCTGTGTCTTCGGTGCTGGGCGGGTTTTTCTTTAGTTGAGGTAAGCAGGGGGTCACTCTCTACTTGGGCTGCATGGGGCTTCTCATTGCGGTGGCTTCTCTTGTGGAGCATGGGTTCTAGGATGTGAGAGCTTTAGTAGTTGCAGCCTGTGGGCTCAGTGGTTGAGGTTCCTAAGCTCTAGAACAGGAGTTCTAGAAGGACATACAAGCTTAGTTGAGAGGGGCATCTATACTGGTTGTACTTGGCTTTGATTGAATGTGGAATGAAGTATGAAGATGCAGTTCAGTTTATAAGACAAAAAAGAAGGGGAGCATTCAATTCCAAACAGCTGCTTTACCTGGAGAAATACTGACCTAGGATGTGATTACTCTTCCGAGACACCAAAGGGCATTGCTGTGTTCAGTGAAAAGAAATATATATGGAGGCTGACTTGATTGTAGCATTTAGAGGGAACTCTTGGTACCTGGCAAAGTGAATCTGGAATCTTAACTGTGTCATCAAAATAGTGATGGATTCAGTTCTCCTCAACCACTTTCCTAATGATTGGAAAAAAGCAAACAAAGAACGCCTCTAGAACATGAATAAAATGTTTAAAAAAAAAAGAAAGAAACTACTTATAGGCTAGTAGTTGTGGCATACAGATTTAGTTGCTCTGTGGAACATGGAATCTTCCTGAATCAGTAATTAAAGCTATCTCATGCATTGACAGGTGGAATCTTTACCATTGAACCACCACGGAAGCCCTTCACAATTACTCTATCTTGTCTCTTTTGTAAGATGGTTCTTTGCTTATACTCACTTTGCTAAAATGTTGTGAAAATATACAATATTTTCTATATTGGAGAGAGTTCCCAGAGTGCTGTCTAGAAGATGGCCCACACTGAAAACAAAACAAAACAAAACAAACAAAACTGTAGCTGATACTACTCAAAGCATTTTCCTTTGTTCCACTGTTTTACTCACCCATGTCTGGCAAGCAACCAGTCCTGTTTCCTCTGACAGACAAGAGGACAGGGTAATGGGGAAAAGGAGATGAGACATTTGGCATATTCACTTAAGTCATCCATGGTTAAAAACCCAATGAACAAGGACCAAAGAAGTGGACAGCAATTTCAGGAAGAACTTGAGAGGTTGCCTATTTTCAGGTTATCAACATCATCAGGAGAATGGGTATTTATCTGTACTACATGATTTTAAATAGAATCGTTCAGGGAATCAGGTTACTAAGTGTTTAAAGACATTTCCAGGATAACATACACATTCTACCTTCTTAGTCCTCCTGTCCTAATGCCAACAACATCAAAAAGAAGCATCAGTTCCTGGACCTACTCATAACACCATGAGCAAGAAACTGACCTCAATCAATGTTCTATTCACAGTATCCCCAACCACCTTGTTGGAAGAAATTGTGCTTAGGAAAGCATGGTTTTGCACTCTCTAGTGAACTCAAGAACAGAGCAAAATTTGGCATCAGTCAGTCAGTTCAGTTGCTCAGTTGTGTCCAACTCTTTGCAGTTCCAAAGACTGCAGCATGCAGGCTTCCCTGTCAATCACCAACTCCCAGAGCTTACCCAAACTCATGTCCATCGAGTCAGCAAAGCCATCTAACCATCTCACCCTCTGTCGTCCTCATCTCCTGCCTTCTATATTTCCCAGCATCAGGGTCCTTTCCAATGAGTCAGCTCTTCACATCAGGTGGCCAAAGTATTGGAGTTTCAGCTTCAGCATCAGTCCTTCCAATGAATATTCAGGACTGATTTCCTTGAGGATGGACTGGTTGGTTCTCCTTGCTGGCCAAGGGACTCTCAAGAGTCTTCTCCAACACCACAGTTCAAAAGCATCTATTCTTCAGCATTCAGCTTTCTTTATGGTCCAACTCTCACAGCCATACAAGACTACTGGAAAAACTATAGCCTTGACTAGATGGACCTTTAAGATTTTGCTAATTTGTTATAGCAGTCAGAGACATACTATACACATATTTTGCCAAGGCATGGAACATCAGGCAATAACTAAGCTTGTGAGAAAATATATTAAAGTACAGCAGAGTCCTGGCAACAGTTGTCCTCATTACTCCTTCTAGAGCTCCAGAGCACTCAAGATGGTGACCAGGTCAGACACGGCTGAGACATGGTTTCCGTCTCAGACAGATGCATGTCAGAACACGTCAGTATACTGCATGGGTAACTGCTACACAAGGAAGCAGAAGTGACCACACACAAAAAACCATGCCCCATAGAAATACACATCTGTTCAGAACAGTAAGGAAAGCCCTCAAAGTCATGACTCAACCTTGGAGATAGGGGACCAGAACCTCTCCTGGCATGAAACAATTTACTCTGCCTAAGAAATATGACCAAAGGTGATGTACAGGAAGTGGGTGAAGCAGCTCAGAGAAACAGGGTAGGGCAGGGGCATGTGAAACAGCCATGCTCAGAAAGGCAGTACGCTAGGAGGCTTTCAAGGGCTGGACTCAGTGAATGGAAAATGAACAGAGTTTCCCATCAGGGCTGGGCCTGGGGTGACTACCTTGGGGGTAAATATGGTTCATCCCTGGTGTTACCTGCTTAACAGGCACACTGCTAGGAGAGTCCACAAGTCTGTCTTGGGTCCCATGCCTACCTGTTCCAGAGTATACATCTCATGTTGGTCAGTCTTCCCCCAAACCGTAAATGGCTAAAGCTGAGTATTCCCCAAAACTTGGATGTTCATCTCTGAAATATGAAAAGTGTATGTTAGACATAGAAAGATGACAGCTTTCCACTTGCAATGGGAAAAATTTTTTCCATACAGACATGGAGAATATTCTTCCAGGAACCAGAAATGGGATAAACAAAGGGACAGATGGGCAATCACAGGTGGCACAAAGGAAACAGTGAGGACACTGACTTGGCTGAAGTCTGTTGAGAGACGGGACCAAAATTGCATATGAGAGTCAGAATGTGATAAAAGAGTATCAGTGCCAGAAAAGAGGATTTGATTTTATCTTGTAGACCGAGGGGGCCAGTGCAGGCAATTGATAACACTGCTCTTATGTTATGTTGGTGGATTTTTGCAACACACATTGAAGGCAGGAGGGATGGGTGAGGGGAATCAGTTAAGAGGCTATTACAATTATCCAGGAAAAAAGATAATGAAGTCCTAAAACAAGGTGGTAGAAGTGAAGGTGCTAAGAATAAGTTTCGTTACTAAGGAAGAATTTAAAAGTTTCTCCTCCCAAATGATGCCAAAGTTCTGGGCTGAACAATCCAGCTACACACGCGTGCATGAGACATCACTTCAGTCATGTCCGACTCTTTATGACTCTATGGACTGTGGCCCACCAGGCTCCTCTGTCCAAGCGATTCTCCAGGCAAGAATACTGGAGTGGGTTGCCATTGCCTTCTCTAATCCAGTTATACAGGGTTTGCAAATCCAGAGCTGTACCTTCAGCCACCTTCCCTGGATATTCTGACCCAAGCAGGTAGGTAGACATGGAGTTCCTATTACTTAAGATTTCATCCATATAATATAGAATTTTCTTTAGCAAGTGTTGAAAGAAACTAGAAAATGTTGGAGATAGACAAAATCATCAAACATGCAGGGGAAACAGGAGAAAGACAGTATACTCTTGATTACCAGTGACTGGCAAGAGGAGAGATGTTTATTAGAGGCAGAAAGCAGCTCAGAAATACTCATCAGGCATGTTTAATTTAACAGGTCAAACATCCAGGTACCGTCTTTATTCACATTGTGGTGGTGTGTCTTTTTCTCTAACATGCATTTCCTTCAGAAAGTCTCTGTAACAGCTGCTGCAGGAATGGCTGCCTTTGGGAGCAGGAAGCTCCCAGCCTCTCCTGCCTGAGCTACATTCAGTCTCTGACACAAGGAACTTCTTATCCCACGGCCACTGTGGGTGTGGCCTCCAGGCCCTGCCTTGCTAAGGGGAACTATGGGGAAATCAGTTGGGGGCTTCTGGAAAGGACCACGTGTAAATTTGATTTCAAAGAAAGCAAATTGCAGACTAATAATATGGGATATGTAGTATGGAATAATAATGAAGTAAAATAATGATATGTTATTAAGATTCCGATTTTGTAAACCAGGAAACAAAAGCCCATGTATGTTCACGTATATCTATAAGAGTACAGAATAAGGGTGTGAAAGAATATATACCAAACTATTATCATTGTTTATCTGGAAAGGTAAGAATATTAAATATAACTATTGAAGGAGAAATCTCATTTAAATAAAACTGAGACTAATTTACCAATGGCTGGTTATTTATCAATGCATTATGTTTCCATTTCCTAAAAGCATAAAAAGAAGTCAACTCAGGAGAGTTATGCTCTCCAGATTTTTTTCTTTTGTTCTTGAAATGAATGGATTAATAAAGTTCCACAATTAGTATGACCAAGATCATCTTATTTTAAACAATTAGGAAAAGTAGCAATAATAAGCTTTGGAGAGAACAGCATTTTTCACTGGAAGGTAGTAAAGAAAGGAAATAACATCTTTCCCCAGAACCCAAGGAGGGAACACAGACCCACCAGACTTAGGGCTTCTGGCTTCTAAAACTGCTAAAGAATAAATTTCTGTTTCTGTTTAAGCCAATTTTTTTCTTCTAATTTTCTGTGAAAATTATTCACAAATCTCTATGCCTCCAAACCAGTTCAGGTCATCTTATTAAAATGCAGTCTCATGAGAAGAGATGAAAACTTTTAAACAAGACACTGAGATAGATAACTTTGTTCAGTACAATGTCATTTTGCTAAGCTCAAGTGTGAATTTGCTTTGAATTCTATTGATCCTATATTCTGTAGGTCAGTATATAAGCTATTAGTTCCAGGGGCTTAAAAGTTTCTTTTAGGTCTTGGCACAAGTAAATCATAAGTCAAGCCCTGCCTCTGTCAGTTTTCTGTAACAGAGTTGGATCGACAGGTCAGAGATGAGAAATAGTAGAGCTTGAGGCTAAATTTGCTAGTTGGCTTCTCAATGTTGCAATGTTTCTGTCCTCAAAAGGTAAAACACTCCTTTACTTTCTCTGTCTTGCTGAAGATGCTGCATTAAAAGGCCCTCGGCTGATTCAGTGACTTAGATGGCAAAGAATGTGCCTGCAATGTGGGCAACCCAGGTTCGATCCCTGGGTTGGGAAGACCCCTTAGGAAAGGGAATGGCAACCCACTCCAGTATTCTTGCCTGGAGAACTCCATGGACAGAGGAGCCTGGCGGGCTACAGTCCTTGGGGTCACAAAGAATCAGACACGACTTACTGACTGAACAAGAACAACATGCTTAGTACCTTAAAAGTGGTAGAAATGTTTGAAATATTATGTTATCACTATTTGTTATCAATTGTAAACCAGGCACATTAGTGATGTTAATAAATGTATTCTCAAGAGACCTGTTAAAGTACCTACTGAGGATAAAGGTCTGAAGTGTCACATGATGCTCTTCCAGTCTGGTCTTTGTCTACTTCTCCCCCATCATCACCTGCCAAGAGCCCTTTCCCAGCCCCTGTTCTCTCCAAGGAGTGCTGTCTACAGATTGCATCAAGTCCCAGTTTTGCAGTATGCTTTGTTCCATGCCTCTCCACCTCTGCTCCCTTTTGCCCAAGTGCCCTGTATCCTCTCATCACCTGTTTTTCCTTACCTGACCCTGAGCATCCCCTCCATGTACCCCTCATCTAGGCTCCCAGAGAACTCTGCTTCTCTGTCCTTCACTAGAATATCAAAGTCAAAGATCCATATGGCATGTCCCTCCCAGGTGGTACCAGTGGTAAAGAAACTGCCTGAAAATGTAGAGATGTAAATGACGTGAGTTTGATCCCTGGGTTCAGAAGATCCCCTGAAAGAGGACATGGCAACCCAAGTATTCTTGCTTGAAGAATCCCCTGGACAGAGGAGCCTGGTGGGCTACAGTCCATAGGGTCACAAAGAGTCAGACATGACTAAGGCAACTTAGCACATATTCCTGGCCCCTGGACTAGTACAGGACACTGGACCCAAGTCCTTCATTACTTGCAGAATGGAGTGAATTCACAGCAACATACTGCTCTCCTAACATGCTGAGGTTTCCTCCACACCAGCTCTGATTCTTGGAAAAAATAAAACAGATGAATCAGAACCTTATCTCCTTCTCTTTTCATTAGAACAGAACACAGTCCAGACCCTAGCAACAAAACTAATTTGAACTTGTAATTACAAGGTTTAAATTAAACCTCATCATTTTATCAGAAATAATCTCTGACATATATTGCAAAGTAGAATCACAACACTAAATCAGAGCTTAAGTTAAGGAAAGATTAGCATGAAACATTGTTGAGAAGTTATTTTTGAGCTGGAATAGGTAACTATTTTTCTATTATTTTTAAGGGACAGAAGCCCGTGATAACATCTCTCAAAAGTTTGTACAAGCAGAGTTGCTCAGAATTGACATAGTATTCAGACTTCTTTTTCTATTGAAATTCTATGGAAAATCAGAACCAGATGGCTTCTGTGAAGAGAATTCTAACAGCCTTATTCTGGAGAAGTGTGTACCCTAGGATTTATTATGACTATGGTATTTTAAAAGCCAAATGATAGGTAATTGGACTTTCTGGATAAAATGTTTCTTTGTAAATTGTTACTACCTGACCATATAGTATAGAACAATCCTAGTCTGTGAATTCATGACATGTGAAACTTAAACCCAAGAAAAACACACCCTTTTATTTATTTAGTATTTTGCCAGTGCACATTAATGACTAGTGCCAGATATTGCTTCAGAAATTTTTGTCTCTGGGGGAACTGAGCTCACCACGGGGAGGGTGGTTTTTCCTTAAGTTGTTTTTGTCTGACAGTCTCATAGAGCGGACAGCATCTGCTTGAATAATTAAGCCTGACTTTAAAAGTTTAAAACCAGACACAAGTTCTTTGAAATTGATCCCAAAAGAGGAACGATCAAGGCTATTGACTTTGTGAAAAGAAACAGAAAGCAAACAAATTTATTTTGTACAGAATAAAGGAAAATTGTCCTTAACTACGCTTAATGGTTGTGTTTACTTTTCCAACACTTCCTAAAAATAATGGCTTGTTGTAAGATTTTTCTCCCTTTCATTGTTGATGAGATAAAGACCCTGGTCGCACACTTCCAACACACCCATGTTATCAGCAGGGAACATTGTCATTCCCACTTAAAGACAGCAAAAATGCACACAAAATACTTTCACTGGGATGTCACAAGAAATAGATATTAAGAGGGGACACATTTGTCAAAATAACTGTTGGGAAGAAAATGTGTTTGGGCTTCTCTGTTTTATACCTTTGTTATTATTATTTTTGGAAAGAGATGGAGGTGCTGTTTATATGAAAGATAAAGGCCAACACGTTCAAGCAAAAGAGACACATTAAATCAAAACCACATTTGACTCATTCTTTGTGGCACTGGGACTTCCCTGGTGGCTCAGACGGTAAAGTGTCTGCCTACAGACCTGGGTTCAATTCCTGGGTCAGGAAGATCTCCTGGAGAAGGAAATGGCAACCCACTCCAGTATTCTTGCCTGGAGAATCCCATGGATGGAGAAGCCTGGTAGGCTACAGTCCATGGGGTCGCAAAGACTTGGACATGACTGAGCGACTTCACCTTCACCTTGTGGCACTGGGGAGCCTTTTAGTGTCCCAGAAGGGGAGATGAGAGAAAAACTTGCCATTGAAGTCCAGTAAATCTTCGTGATGTGGACTTCCCTGGTGGTGCAGTGGTTAAGAATCTGCCTGAAGATGCAGGGGACAGGGGTTCTATCCCCGGTCTGGGAAGATCCCACATGCCTCGGGGCAACTAAGACCATGCACCGCAACTACAAGACCCATGTGCTGCAGCCACAAAGCTCACTTGTGCATCATTGGGTATCGATGATAGATAATTGAAGGTCTATCATTTTGCTTTTAAAATACCATATCATAATAAATCCTAGTGTGCATCCTCCTCCAAGAATAAAACCGCTCTGTTGGAATTCTCCTACCTTCCCTGAATGAGAGAATCTGTGCTCTGCAACACGAGAAGCAAAAATGAGAAGCTTGCTCAACGCAACTAGAGAACTTGGTTGTACACAGCAACCAAGACTCAGTGCAATGGAAAAAAAAAATTTGCATGATAAATTATGGCCACACATGCATATCTCAATATGAGAGGCACATTTTTGCCTCGTCACTATCTTCCTCCCTGTTATATGAGCATGAGGTTTAATAAAGGTTGTTACCACAGTATTTACAGACTCACTACTCAGCTTCCTGCCTCCCCGTTTCTCCAGGTTTGTCACAGGTTATTTCTGGAGAAATTATGTGTGGGAGGTTGGGGAGTCAGTACCGGGCCTGGGGCAGGGGGGAGTATTATTATTGACAGTGGGGAAATATAATTAAAAACAAAATCTTCTC
This sequence comes from Aepyceros melampus, assembly GCA_006408695.1. Taxonomy (NCBI): domain Eukaryota; kingdom Metazoa; phylum Chordata; class Mammalia; order Artiodactyla; family Bovidae; genus Aepyceros; species Aepyceros melampus. The sequence continues at coordinate 9,456 of SJXQ01006476.1, forward strand.
TCTATCCAGAAGACCTAGATATTCATAAAGGTAATAGACAAAGAAAATCATTTTATTATTGAATTAGCATTATGCCAGAATTTAATGTACATCACAGGAAATCTACTCAGAGATTTCAAAGAAAGAAAATAAAACATTACCTATTACAAATATTTGTTCCTGAAGAGTTTGATAAAGAGCCTCCCCAGAAAGGGCACTTTGGCACATCGATTATTTTGAGCTGTTGTTATTGTTGCTGTTGCTGTTCAGTGGCTACGTCATGTCTGATTTTGAGCAGAAGGCAATAGATGCCCTGCAAGCTTAAGAGAAAATTTTGCCTCTCCCTCCATTAATTACCTAGAAGAACTTAATGTGGAGGTCTTTCCCAGAATAATAGTTATCCCTAGGAAGAAACTTAATTTCAGTGGCCCATCTGCATGGCAGAACAAACATGAAATTTTCAGATTATCTACACTTTTTCTTACCATCCTCTGACTTACCCTCCTGTCTTTAAAAACACTTAGTAGGCAAAGTAATGTCTCTGCTTTTGAATATACTATCTAGGTTGGTCATAACTTTTCTTCCAAGGAGTAAGCGCCGTTTAATTTCATGGCTGCAGTCACCAGCTGCAGTGATTTTGGAGCCCAAAAAATAAAGTCTGACAGTTTCTACTGTTTCCCCATCTATTTCTCATGAAGTGATGGGACCAAATGCCATGATCTTCATTGTCTGAATGTTGAGCTTTAAGCCAACTTTTTCACTCTCCTCTTTCACTTTCATCAAGAGGCTTTTTAGCTCCTCTTCACTTTCTGCCATAAGGGTGGTGTCATCTGCGTATCTGAGGTTATTGATATTTCTCCTGGCAATCTTGATTCCAGCTTGTGTTTCTTCCAGTCCAGCATTTCTCATGAAGTACTCAGCATATAAATTAAATAAGCAGGGTGACAATATACAGCCTTGACAAACTCCTTTTCCTATTTGGAACCAGTCTGTTATTCCATGTCCAGTTCTAACTGTTGCTTCCTGACCTGCATACAGATTTGTCAAGAGGCAGCTTAGGTGGTCTGGTATTCCCATCTCTTTCAGAATTTTCCAGAGTTTATTGTGATCCACACAGTCAAAGGCTTTGGCATAGTCAATAAAGCAGAAGTAAATGTTTTTCTGGAACTCTCTTGCTTTTTCCATGATCCAGCGGATGTTGGCAATTTGATCTCTGGTTCCTCTGCCTTTTCTAAAACCAGCTTGAACATCAGGGAGTTCATGTCTAGTCAAGACTATGGTTTTTCCTGTGGTCATGTATGGATGTGAGAGTTGGACTGTGAAGAAGGCTGAGCANCAAAGGCTTTGGCATAGTCAATAAAGCAGAAGTAAATGTTTTTCTGGAACTCTCTTGCTTTTTCCATGATCCAGCGGATGTTGGCAATTTGATCTCTGGTTCCTCTGCCTTTTCTAAAACCAGCTTGAACATCAGGGAGTTCATGTCTAGTCAAGACTATGGTTTTTCCTGTGGTCATGTATGGATGTGAGAGTTGGACTGTGAAGAAGGCTGAGCGCAGAAGAATTGATGCTTTTGAACTGTGGTGTTGGAGAAGACTCTTGAGAGTCCCTTGGACTGCAAGGAGATCCAACCAGTCCATTCTGAAGGTGATCAACCCTGGGATTTCTTTGGAAGGAATGATGCTAAAACTGAAGCTCCAGTACTTTGCCCACCTCATGCGAAGAGTTGACTCATTGGAAAAGACCCTGATGCTGGGAGGGATTGGGGACAGGAGGAGAAGGGGATGACCGAGGATGAGATGGCTGGATGGCATCACGGACTCAATGGACGTGAGTCTGAGTGAACTCCGGGAGTTAGTGATGGACAGGGAGGCCTGGCATGCTGCAATTCATGGGGTTGCAAAGAGTCGAACACGACTGAGCGACTAAACTGAACTGAACTGAACTTTAAAAACCCAACATGTCTAACCATTCCTAGGCTTAGGATGACATATGTATTTCATTTTATCTTCTTGTCTTTGAATGTCTCATGTATGTAGGGGTCTTTGAACCTTTCAGGTATGTGGGGTTCCCACACATATAAAATTACATTTTATTTTTTCTTGTTAATCTGTCACACATCAATTAGATAATTTGATCAGCCAACAGAACCTTTGTAGGAGAAAGAAAAATTCTTTCATACATTCTCAATAAATAATAATTAGTCCTTATGTTGACACTTCTATTTGTCATACATGGTTCATTCTAAATATGCTTGATAAGAAGGTTATAATATGTTAGTTAATTGGCTTTATCCAAAGGAAAATAAACTCTTCTTATCTTTATGACAGAGGCATGTTTGCAACTTGGAGTCTAGTATCCACCAAAGTTAGGTTCCTACCCTTGCCCTAAAGCTAAGAGATAGAGATAGGGACATAGCTCCCTAGATAATTTTATTTCAAGAAAAGAGTTCCCAAGTCCTGGAGAAAGATATTTCAGGGTTGTAAAGTAATGCTTAAAATTCTCCAAGCCAGGCTTCAGCAATATGTGAACCATGAACTTCCTGATGTTCAAGCTGGTTTTAGAAAAGGCAGAGGAACCAGAGATCAAATTGCCATCTGCTGGATCATGGAAAAAGCAAGAGAGTTCCAGAAAAACATCTATTTCTGCTTTATTGACTATGCCAAAGCCTTTGACTGTGTGGATCACAATAAACTCTGGAAAATTCTGAGAGAGATGGGAATACCAGACCACCTGACCTGCCTTTTGAGAAATCTGTATGCAGGTCAGGAAAGCAACAGTTAGAACTGGGCATGGAACAACAGACTGGTTCCAAATAGGAAAAAGAGTACACTAAGGCTGTATATTGTCACCCTGCTTATTTAACTTATATGCTGAGTACATCATGAGAAATGCTGGACTGGAAGAAACACAAGCTGCAATCAAGATTGCTGGGAGAAATATCAATAACTTCAGATATGTAGATGACACCACCCTTGTGGCAGAAAGTGAAGAGGAACTAAAAAGCCTCATGATGAAAGTGAAAGAGGAGAGTGAAAAGTTGGCTTAAAGCTCAATATTCAGAAAAGGAAGATCATGGCATCTGGTCCCATCACTTCATGGGAAATAGATGGGGAAACTGTCAGATTTTATTTTGGGGGGCTCCAAAATCACTGCAGATGGTGACTGCAGCCATCAAATTAGAAGACACTTACTCCTTGGAAGAAAAGTTGTGACCAATCTAGAGAGCATATTCAAAAGCAGAGACATTACTTTGCCAAATAAGGTCCGTCTAGTCAAGGCTATGGTTTTTCCTGTGGTCATGTATGGCTGTGAGAGTTGGACTGTGAAGAAGGCTGAGCACCAAAGAACTGATGCTTTTGAACTGTGGTGTTGGAGAAGACTCTTGAGAGTCCCTTGGACTGCAAGGAGATCCAACCAGTCCATTCTGAAGGAGATCAACCCTGGGATTTCTTTGGAAGGAATGATGCTAAAGCTGAAGCTCCAGTACTTTGACCATCTCATGGGAAGAGTTGACTCATTGGAAAAGACTCTGATGCTGGGAGGGATTGGGGGCGGGAGGAGAAGGGGACGACCGAGGATGAGATGGCTGGATGGCATCACTGACTCAATGAACGTGAGTCTGAGTGGACTCTGGGAGTTGGTGATGGACAGGGAGGCCTGGAGTGCTGCAATTCATGGGGTTGCAAAGAGTCAAACACGACTGAGCGACTTAACTAAACTGAAAGTTGTCAAGAGGCCCATTTAGCTTTTGACAGCTAGTATATGGAAAAAAACAACAATAAATATATGTAAAAAAAGATTCACATACATTTCAAGGAGGCAGAGAAAGAACTTACAGTTTTGTGTTTCCTTAAGTAAATGTTCTAAGAAAAGAATGGGAAATATTTCTTTATCTTCATGAGGGGAATTAAGCTTAAGTTTAATTTGTGCCCTTACATTGAAAAAGGAGTAGAGAAAATAGTTCAACAAAGATTTTTTTTTAAGAATATTTAAAAGTTAAATTGCAATTAAATCTTCTATACATGTAATGCATTTAAGATTTACCATTAGATCTTGTAGAAGCCTCAAAAATAAATAGCATGTGACTTATTTTTCCCAGAGACTGAAAATTATTATAGTGGGAAGTATAGGAGTAGAGCAGAACTTAAATAGACTCATGCCACATTTTGTAGAAGTCATAAATACTTGACCTAACATTCTACAAAGGAAAAGGCAATGGCTACCCACTCCAGTACTCTTGCCTGGAAAATCCCATGGACGGAGGAGCCTGGTAGGCTGCAGTCGATGGGGTCGCTAAGAGTCGGACACGACTGAGCAACTTCACTTTCACTTTTTACTTTCATGCATTGGAAAATGAAATGGAAACCCACTCCAATATTCTTTCCTGGAGAATCCCAGGGATGGTTGAGCCTGGTGGGCTGCCGTCTATGGGGTTGCACAGAGTCGGACACGACTGACGTGATTTAGCAACAACAGCAGCAGCAGCAAAGTATTTGAAAAAATACTTAAGCTATTCCTCTATCAAACATGTACTGTGCTGTGCTTAATCACTCAGTCATGTCCAACTCTTTGTGACCCCATGGACTGTAGCCCACCAGGCTCCTTTGTCCATGGGAGTCTCCAATCAAGAATACTGAGTGGGTAGCCATGCCCTCCTCCAGGGAATCTCCACAACCCAGGGATCTAACCCAGATCTCCCACATCACAGGAAAATTCTTTACCATCTGAGCCACTAGTAAAGCCCAAGAATACTGGAATGGATAGTCTATCCCCTCTCCAGGGGATCTTCCCAAACCAGAAATCAAACTGAAGTCTCCTGCATTGCACTGCAAGTGGATTCTTTACCAGCTGAGGTGCCAGGGAATCCCAAACATGTACAAACACATCTATAATTTAAGCTCAAAACCATGGAACAGAATCCACCTAGGGGTAGGGTAGGATTGGGGTTAGGTAAACTCCCAAGTTCAGATGGTCCATGGATGTTTCTGAATAACTGGGAGAACTCAGTAAGTCACATCTCTACCCTTCATCTTTTATTGTAAATACTTATTCATTTCTGGCCTTTCAAAATGAACTGCTAGAAAGTTATGATTAATTATTCAGAAGGCCAGAAATGCCCTTTTGCCTGTTATCTTTATGAAATGCAAATTACAGATTCAGAAAAATAAGCTGATGACTGAAAATAAAGCACAGAACTATGGTTACTGTTAATGGAAATGCCTTCAAAGGCAGGGCATCAGGAAGATTAGGAAGGGGAGGGTTTTTCTTTTAAAATCAAATGTCCTCAGTGCTAAGCCCCTTATGGAACTGTTGTTTTTTTTTCTCTTCTTCATTTGAAGGAATAATTTCTTAATCGGTAGTCCTTGCGTGAAGGCAGCTTTGAGCTTTCAGAAGAGAACAGGACTGTTTCAAAGCAGAGCCTGCTGCTCAGAAATTGAGCCTCCCCTCATTAAATTGAGAGTCTCCAGCTGGGCAGGGACATCAGTCAAGGTCAGAAAGAAGAGGAAGTATTCATTAAGATTTTCCCAGTAAAAAACTTGTATTTAAATCATTCTCTTAGAAATCATGTCGAAATGTAAATCCACGATCATCCACCATTCAGATGGTCTGCTTCACTTTGTCCTGTCTACTTGTGAACTAAATGCCAATACTTTTTTTCTCCTCTAAATGGGGGACTTTCAGGAATAAGTGGGAGTCTTTAAGGTTACAGAGGTTCTGGGTAGGGATCTTGAAGTTCAAGTTATGTTATAATGAGTTGTTTTTTCTTTTCAATTTTGAATCTCAGTGCTGGTAGTTAAGAAATGTCCTTAAAATATATAATTCATGGATTGTCTCTTTTGTACAGTTTATGTTTACACAGAAATTTTTAAAAATATATAGCAAAAGATATCTTCCAAAGTTAAAGTACATTTTAAAATATGCTTCTCATATATTCACCTGAGAAGTGTCAGTACAGATTAACCACCCTTAACAAAATGTTCCCAAGTCTATGCACCAGAATAGGCAAGGGCCAGAATAAATACCATTCACAATTTACCAGTGATCCCCAATCTTTTTGGCACCAAGGGCCAGTTTTGTTGTTGCTCAGTTGCCCAGTCATGTCTGGCTCTTTGCGACCCCACGGACTGTAGCACATCGGGCGTCTCTGCCCCTCACCATCTCCCAGGGTTTACACAAGTTCATGTTCATTGCCTCAGTGACACAGTCCAGCCATATCATCCTCTGGTGCAATCTTCTCCTCTGCCCTCCATCTTGCCCAGCATCGAGGACTTTTCCAATAAATCGTCTGTTCTCATCAGATAATCAAAATACTGAAGCTTCAACTTCAGTATTAGTTCTTCCAGTGAATATTCAGGGTTGATCTCCCTAAGATAGACTGGTTTGATCTTCCTGCTGTCCAGGGGACTTTCAGGAGTCTTCTCCAGCACTGCAGTTGGAAGGAATTGATTCTTTGGCATTCCACCTTCTTTGAGGTCCATCTCTCACAGCTGTATGTGACCACTGGGAAGACCATAGCCATGACTGTACAGACCTTGGTTCGCAGAGTGATGTCTCTGCTTTTCAACACATTGTCTAGCTTTGTCATCGCTTTCCTGCCAAGAAGCAGTCATCTTCTGATTTCATGGCTGCAGTCACCATCCACATGATTTTGCAGCACAAGAAGAGGAAATCTGTCACTTTTCCACCTTCCCCCTTCTATTTGACATCCAATAATGGGGCTAGATGCCATGATCTTAGTGTTTTTTTTTTTTTAATATTTAGTCTTAAGATATCTCTTTCATTCTCCTCCTTAGCCTTTAGAGTGGTGTCATCCACGTATCTGAAGTTGTTGATGTTTCTCCAGCCTATATTGACTCCAGCTTGTAACTCATCCAGCCCAACACTTCTCATGATGTGCTCAGCATATGGATCAAACAAACAGGGTGGCAGCAGACAACCCTATCCTACTCCTTTCTCAATCTTGAATCAATCAGTTGTTCCATATAGGGTTCTAACTCTTGCTTCTTGACCCACATACAGGTTTCTCAGGAGACAGGTAAGATGGTCTGGTATTCCCATCTCTCTAAGAGCTTTCCACAGTTTGTCATGATCCACACAGTCAAAGGCTTTAGCATAGTCGATGAAACAAAGGTAGATGTTTTTCTGAAATTCACCTGCTTTCTCTATAAGCCAGCGAATGTTGGCAATTTGATCTCTAGTTCCTCTTTCTTTTTTAAACCCAGCTTGGCAACAGTTTAGTGAAAGACAATTTTTTCAGTGGAAAGGGATGTTGGGTGGTTTGGGGCTGATTCAAGCCCATTACTTTTATTGTGTACTTTATTATTATCACATCAGTTCCACTGCAGATAATCAGGCCTTAGATCCTGGAGATTGGGGACTCCTGTTCTACATTACAATCTCTTAATATGACTGAACACATGTTCAAACATACCTTTCCTCCAAAAGACTTTGAAAAACTTCATGACTATTTGTCAAAAATGCATAAGATGCTTTAAAATATGTTTATTTACTCAAAGAAATTTTTGAAAAATAGTGTTGAATTGAATTCTGTTTCCCAGGGACTGGAGACAATGTCGCTCATCTTCTGCCTTACATCCTTATAAAAATAAATAAGGGGGGGAAAAGTAAATAAGGGTAGGATCACGCCTGGCATATAGTAATTGCTCAGTTAATGCTTGGGACATATGGTAACATTCATGGGTATAAATGGGAGTTCCCAGGTGGCACTAAGTAAGTAAGTAAGTAAAGTCACTCAGTCGTGTCCAACTCTTTGTGACCCCATGGACTGGGGTCCACCAGGCTCCTCAGTCCATGAGATTCTCCAAGCAAGAATACTGGAGTGGGTTGCCATTTCCTTCTCCAGGGGATCTTCCTGACCCAGGGATCAAACCCGGGTCTCCCGCATTGGAGGCAGACGCTTTAACCTCTGAGCCACCAGGGAAGTCAGGTGGCACTAGTGGTAAAGAATCCACCTGTCAATGCAGGAGACACAAGAGACATGGTTTCAATTCCTGGGTTAGGAAGATCCCCTGGAGTAGGAAATGGCAACCCACTCCAGTATTCTGGCCTGGAAAATCCCACTATCAGAAAAGAATCAGGGATGACTGAGCAACTGAGCAGGCATACATGAATGGGTTTAAATATTTTGTGGAATATCTTCCTTCGGTGAGTGTGCTGAGAATGTCAGGATCTCAAGGTTTAGCTCTACATTCGTCAGTGATCTCACTGAAATATGTACACCAAACAAATACTGAATAAATGCAAGAATTCCAGTCCTGAGGGGCTTAATGCATGTTGTTTGTCTTTTTCAGTCTCCCTGCTGGCTATTTTCTTGCTCATTAGCCCTTCTTCCTACTGGTGGAATGATAAAGACTGAAGAAAATTCTGATATTTTTCCCTACCCTTACAGCTCTGGTGAAGTGTTGTTTTGAGTCACTGTAAAAAACAGAGCAGGCTGCATTTTCCACCCACAGGTCACTTCCCATATTTATAATTTTTCTTTTTACTTATTTCCTTGTCATAATAGGTAGTAAGTCTATATGAACAAAATGCATAAGGTGCATGCTGCTGCTGCCGCTGCTGCTGTTAAGTCGCTTCAGTCGTGTCCGACTCTGTGCGACCCCAAAGATGGCAGCCCACCAGGCTCCCCCATCCCTGGGACTCTCCAGGCAAGAACACTGGAGTGGCTTGCCATTTCCTTCTCCAATGCATGAAAGTAAACAGCGACAGTGAAGTTGCTCAGTCGTGTCCAACCCTTAGCATGGACTGCAGCCCAGCAGACTCCTCCGTCCATGGGATTTTCCAGGCAAGAGTACTGGAGTTGGGTACTATTGCCTTCTCTGATAAAGTGCATAGGGTACACTAAAAAAAAAAAATCATTTCTCTTTTTATTCATTCCTCATTTTAATTTTCTAAGGAAAACTTTATTGAAATATAGTTAATTTATAATATTGTGCCAATCTCTGCTATACAGCAAAATGACTTAGTTATATACATATATCATTTTAAAAATCTCATTTCTACTCTCATTTTCCAGCTCTCATTTTCCAATCCCTCTTCCTGAAGACAATCCACATTACAGGTTTCTCATGGACCCTCCAATGATGTTCTCAAATGACTTTTGGAAGGAGGCAGGTGTGATTTAGCAGACAGCAGCATTATCTTGAGGGCAGGCTGGCCAGTGAGTTAGTGATATGGGAAGAGCAGCTAGAGATTTATTTCACAAAAGAGAAAACTGAAACCTGAAGAATAAAATAATGCTCAGCCAGTGTTGCAGAAGGCTCCAGCATTTTGAATACAGGACATGTGACTGCAAGTGCCATGCTCTCTTTTAACAGTATGTGAAGCTGAACTAAACCTTTACTAACTCATCAAAATCTTAAACTTAATAATTATCTTAAACTTAATGTCTATCACTTACCATTACTGTGAAGTATCAAGGCTGATCAGGTAAAGGCTGTGACATTGAATCTCTATTTTAACTTAAATACAGAAATTTACTTTATAAGAAGATTCTGCATGTAAATATACTTCTGTGCACCAAATACATTTATTGTTTACTCAAAATCTATAAAGTCAGCACAGACAATAGCATGGCAACCATGTAGCATGGTGGCTTCCCAGACAGGACTAGGGATAAAGAACCCACCTGCCAATGCAGGAGACATAAGAGCCACAGGTTCAGTCCCTGGGTTGGGAAGATCCCCTGGGGGAGGGCATGGCTCTCCACTCCAGTATTGTTGCCTGAAGAATCCCATGCACAGGGGAGCCTGGCAGCCTATAATCCATAGGGCTGCAAAGAGTCAGACATGACTGAAGCAACTTAGCACATACACATGTACACTGAACAAAAGGAGACACTATTTTTTTTATAAGGTGTGAGAGTTATATGTTAATTATATGGTCATTTAAAATATGATAACTGTGGTAATTTTTTTTTAAATCCCCCCAAAACACAAAGACGGATGAAAAAGAATTATTTCTAGAAATTTTTAGATAATAGCAACAGCAAAATGTGATGCCACAAAACTGATTGAGACAGTAACTGGCAGAAAGTAAAGGAAGTTAAAGAAAATTGTAGGTCTTAAGGAACTATTTTTTTAAAAATGCTTCCTACATGCAGGAGGCAATCCGCATGGAAAGAGAATGCTGACACTGACGCCTGGATCGAATCCTTTGTAACGTGTCAGCATCACAAGGCAGGACATTCCCCAGGAAGGAAGCCTTCTCTAGGCACCTCTTTTAGTAGGAAAACCTGGAAAGCTATGCTTACCTGGGCCTCCTCCCTCCCACTGCCAAGTCCTCGGTAGGTTCCGCAACCTCAGTGGACAAACTCCTTCTATGACGCCTGGATCGAATCCTTTGTAACGTGTCAGCATCACAAGGCAGGACATTCCCCAGGAAGGAAGCCTTCTCTGGGCACCTCATTTAGTAGGAAAACCTGGAAAGCTATGCTTACCTGGGCCTCCTCCCTCCCACTGCCAAGTCCTCGGTAGGTTCCGCAACCTCAGTGGACAAACTCCTTCTATCCATGTACCCTGAGAGTGATGGGCATAAATACGAATCTCATCAAAATCTACTCTCCCAAACCAAAATCTCTCTCAAGCACATCTCCGTTTCACCTTTACAGTTTCTAAGATACACCCATGACAGATGTATCAGCAGGCAACTCTACCATCCATGGAGAGCAAGCGTAAACAGTGAAGAAAAAGTTAATAAGAAGGAGATGCTTTTGAATGACTGCTGTGTGTCCAGTCTAAGACTGACAGGGAAATACCAAATCTCAAGAGTTTTCATAACAGGCACATCACAGGTTGGTTGTGAAGGGTAGGTGAGATAACTAAAGATATTTGTTTAGCAGAGAATCTGGGATTTTAGGCAAAATGTGTGTGAATGTGCATTTTTTTTCCTGGCTTTGGCTTTGTATTTTAAATAAAAGTAGCAGAGGGTTGGGGTTATGCCTCAAACATGAAGATGGTCTTTTCCAATATCTTTGCCACAAAGGCTTGCAAAACCCCATCCAGCAGTTACAGATGTAGACTTTTAAAACAATGCATAACGTGAGAGTTGCAAGTTAAGTTTTATTTGGGGCAAAATGCAGCCCGGGAGACAGCATTTTAGTGAGATATAAGTGTAACTGCTATAGAGATTGTCATACTAAGTGAACCGAGTCAGAGAAAGAACTGGCTTTGGCTTTGTATTTTAAATAAAAGTAGCAGAGGGTTGGGGTTATGCCTCAAACATGAAGATGGTCTTTTCCAATATCTTTGCCACAAAGGCTTGCAAAACCCCATCCAGCAGTTACAGATGTAGACTTTTAAAACAATGCATAACGTGAGAGTTGCAAGTTAAGTTTTATTTGGGGCAAAATGCAGCCCGGGAGACAGCATTTTAGTGAGATATAAGTGTAACTGCTATAGAGATTGTCATACTAAGTGAACCGAGTCAGAGAAAGAGAAATATCATGACATCCTTCTTATATGGAATCTAAGAAGAAATGAAACAGACTCAGAGAACAAACTTATGGTTACTGGGGGAAAGGATGGAGGGAAGGGATAGTTAGGGAGTTTGGGGTGGACATGGACACACTGCTATATTTAAAATGGATAACCAACAAGGACCTACTGTGTAGCACAGGGAACTCTGCTCATTGTTACCTGGCAGCAGGGATGGGACGGGAGTCTGGGGGAGAATGGACACATGTATATATATGGCTGAGTGCCTTAGCTGTTCACGTGAAACTATCATAACACTGTTATCAGTTATCCCCCAAAACAAAATTTAAAGTTTAAATTAAAAGAAAAAAAGAAAACTGTGTGAACAAGATGCTTTCTAGAGGAAAATCATGAGAAGTCAATAAGCCTTTACGCAAGCACTCACACAGTGAGAGTGTTAGGAGGAAACTCTGACCCCTTATTGCAATGATTACTAGAATTACTTCTCTCCTTCCCCTTAAAAGTGTCTTGACAGAGCAGAGTCTCCACAGGTGGTTTTTGAGGAACACGGAGCCTCCAGTCTCCCCAGATTGCCAGCATTCTGATTAAAGGTGTCTTTTCCTCTGCTACCAACATGTGTGACTTTGTCACTGGTTTTGTGATCAATGAGCAGCGAGGTCTCCATTCAGCATTTCCAACACTGATGGTCATTTTTCCTCTTTTCCTTCCTTGTCTTTATCTGTCATTTCAAAGAACATAGATTTTGGGTTTTACTAATTAACTTAAATATTCTCCTACTCTGCCTACCTTTTCCTCATTTTTTTTTCCTTCTACTTTATTTCACTATTCTTTTTATCACACTCTCTAAATTTAAAAATCCTGTTGATTTTCTTTCAGTGTCTTGAATTCAGGCATTCAAGTTGATTGTTTTTTAATAACCAGGGACTCCCATTCTTCCCCCTGGCAGCTTTTATGCAACAACTCTAGTCAGGCTTCCTGCCCACTGCTCCACTATAATTGCTTGTTGGTCACCATGAACCGAATGTTATTAAATCCTGTAGATTTGTTTCTTGCTTCACCTAAAACAGTGATGGACCCAGATGTCTCATATTTTCTCCTTGAAACGCTTTGTGGTTGTCCAGTGCATCCTGTTCTTGACTTTCCTAAAGGGTCATTCTTCTCAGTCTCATTTGTTACTACCGCCTCTTCCCAAATTCTTAGCCAAAAATCTGGAGTATTTGGTCCCCAGACTATGTGACTAAACACCCCCTTTAGGATACAACAAAAGTATAGTCATGCAGTACTTGGGAGCTGTCAGTAATAATCATGCAAGAACGTGATCATTGTATTTTCTGGATTTATTCATTACTGTTGACAATAACAGAAAGGAAAAGTAAGTTCCAGTTTAAAGTTATTTTTCAAATTTAGAAAAACATTTCACATTTGAACTAAAATTTGTACTCTCCAAATCCAAGCCAAAAGTGACAACGTGCAGCTGATATTGTTTCAAAATGTAGAAGACAAGCCAAACCTTTAAGCTGAGACGCAGAAAGACAGAATCAACATGATTTGCTGTCTGCTATCAGCCACTGTGTTCTCACCAGACCCACGAATCAGGGAGGTTCATCCCTTTCAGAGTCAGTGAGCCTTAGGCCAGCTCTCATAAGATTTTCTTCAAATATGATGCTATTGAGACGACCGCGGGAAGTTACACAAAAACTAAGTGCTTAATTACTGTTTACATGGGTATTTTCAACTTAAAATGGTGATTACTTTTGCCTTCAATTCTAAGAAATAGATTATTTCCTGCCATACTAGCAAACAAGGATGTCATAGTCATCAGCTATTGTAGCCACAGTCAAGAATGACCTGGTGAGCCCTGAAAACATTCAGGAAGGAAAGAATACCTGCAATGTAGCAACCATCAGGCTGCAACCACTCTCTCTTGTAAGCCCTGAGGAAAGAAAGATCAGGATTAGAAAATAGGATACTGACCCCAGACACCTTTGATATCAAAGGTGCATATATTTCAGCAAGCCCAGACTCTTGCATCTTCCCCTACATAGGAAAGTGCTAAATTCCTTAACTTGGGAGATCTGGTTTTCCTTCATTAACAATAATCTTTTGATGTTCATACTATTGGCCCTTTGCTGCAAAACTTCTATATAACCTGGCTCCTCCCCTCCCCTCCTCAGAGCAGTTCTCTCAAGGGCAACTGAGACATTGTCTCCCAGGCTTGCAGTCCTAAAAGTGAAAGTGAAAGTGAAGTTGTGTCCGACTCTTTGTGACCCCATGGACTGTAGCCTACAACGTTCCTCTGTCCATGGGATTTTCCAGGCAAGAGTACTGGAGTGGGTTGCCATTTCCTTCTCCAGAGGATCTTCCCAACCCAGGGATCAAACCTGGGACTCCCGCATCACAGGCAGATGCTTTACCATCTGAGCCACCAGGGAAGTCCAGTCCTAAAAACTCCCACCAAATAAAATATAACTCTCAACTTTTAGGTCATGAATATTTTTTAAGTCTACAATTTCTTCCCATGCACCCAGGTATACAGAATCTCTTATATCAAAAGTCCTTGTGGAGGAGAATAGAGGTAACTCCAGGGTTAAGGGCAGGGTTGATGTAGATATGAGGGTTACCTTTCTGCTCAGGGGGCCTACAAGCAGCAGGTGGTTTGAGGAGGGTCAGGGTCATGGGCACAGGAAGGGAGGAGATGGCAGATGAAGATATGCAATATCATATCAGGAGGGTTTCTTTTTTGTTAAGTGCTTACTTACCCCTTTCCACAAAAATATATTTTCTAAGAAAAGTTAAAAAAAATTGTCTTAGATTAAAAAAAAAAATCTTTCAGCAAAAAAGACCTTATCTTCCTGTCAATTTTTTGAGACACACAGTTTTGAGGTCATTAGCTGATTGTGGCCCTGTTTGCCTGGCAAAGAAATAAAGCTATTCTTTTCTCCTTCACCCAAAACTCCATCTCTGAGATTTAACTTGGTGTCAGGGTGCAGAAGCTAGACACAGCTTCAAGACTTTTGGTATATTATTCTCTATGTAGATTGTGGTCCTGTTTGCCTGGCAAAGAAATAAAGCTATTCTTTTCTCCTTCACCCAAAACTCCATCTCTGAGATTTAACTTGGTGTCAGGGTGCAGAAGCTAGACACAGCTTCAAGACTTTTGGTATATTATTCTCTATGTCTTGGTTTCTTATGTAAATAGGAATAATACTGATTACTAATAGTGTAAGGATTAAATGAGTTACATCATGCTAACACATAATATGTGCTATGTATATTTTGCTATTATTATTAATAGACCCATTTGATTTCAGATGCCCCTGGCCTGCAGCAGCTGCAAGTAGGATTCCAGCTCCCTGGCCAGAGACAGAAATCAGGCAGAAGCAGTGAGAGAGACACGTCCTAACCACTAGACAACCAGGGACAGTGGCCAGTGATAAGGCCCTGGCCCATCAGCTTTGTCAAAATAAATTCTTGCAAAGAGAAAGTAGTGAAACAAGTAGTGTTTATTAGGAGGAAAAGGAGTACATGTGGACACACACACACACACGCACACACAGGTGAGCTCAGAGAACGAGCCACACCCCCGTGGTAGTCTGAATCACTTCTATGGGGCATATCTTCCAGGTTTCTTTTGGCCAGTCATCTCGCTTTGCCTGGCTCTGAGTCTGAAGTTAGTACATTTCAGAGTCCCCCCGACGTGTGTCGCATCTCTTAGCCAAGATGGATTCTAGCAAACAGGCGTGTGGGTAGATTGGCATCACTCCCTTTTTGACCTCCAAGGAGTCTTTCTGTGCTTGTGCAGTCAGGAAGTTCTCCTAGACCTCGAGAGTGAGAAACATGTGGTCTTCATCTTTTATCTGAGTAGAGCTCATTCTCTTCTATTAAATTCCTGTGTTGCCTTTATCTTGGAGCATCTATCCACAGGGGACATTTTCCAGACACTCAGCCAGGGGCCCGTCTGTTTCCTACCACACACTGAGGGCTTACTATGTGCCTGGTCCTTTTCTAAGTGGCCTACATATCCTAACTTATTTAAATCATAAGACAGGGTGAAGTGCCCCACACCTGCCATGGACTTTGGCAGCCCCTTACAAAACACTGACCTCGCCAAGGTCACCAGTTGCTAAATCCAATTTCTTGACACCATTCAACTCAGTTGACCATTCTCCTTCTTTGAGACACTCTTCTTGCCTTCTGTGTTGCAGGAGTATTTGTGGGATAAGTTTTGAAGTACCAAGGATGATAATTTTGTGGCCCACATGGCACCTTGTGGTATAAAACCTCTGTCAATTATTGGAGCCTAAACTGTCTAAAAACAGTATAATGTGAAAATCTGAAGACAAATGGCTCAATTTAGAGCACTAAACTGCTAAATAGATCTTATGCACCCCTGGGCAGTAACTTTTGCAGAGGCTGGAGTGGCCAAGAGCAGTAGTGGGGACACCATGTCACTGCAGGCATGTGAACATCTACTTAGGAGCCTGGATTTACTACCATGCTCCCTCCCCTTCAGGAAATTTTTCCATTAACTCCTTTGCTCATAAACTTAAGTTCATAGTCTTAAATTCCACTCCAACCATCCCCAGGGGGCTAGAGCCTTGCTAATGCTACTTCACACTCAGGTACAAATTTGTTAAGTGAATGAATGATATGAAATGTCAATGTGCTTAGCGCTCAGTCCTGTGAGACTGTGGTCCTTCAGGCTCCTCTGTCCACAGGGATTCCCCCGGCAAGAATACTGGAGTGGGTAGCCACTGCAATCTCTTAAATGTTAATACATACTTGTTAAATGCAAGCATTACACTCTTAACTCCTCCAAAAATAATACATAAAAGGCAAAATACGGGGATCACCGTGTATTTTGAAAACGTAATGATGACACAGTCTTAAGACAGTAAAGCTATGCTTACCTGGGCCTCCTCCCTCCCACTGCCAAGTCCTCGGTAGGTTCAGCAACCTCAGTGGACAAACTCCTTCTCTCCATCTACCTTGAGAGTGATGGGCATAAATATGAATCTCATCAAAATCCTATTCTCCCAAACCAAAATCTCTCTCAAGCACATCTCCGTTTCACCTTTACAGTTTCTAAGATACACCCATGACAGATGTATCAGCAGGCAACTCTAACATCCATGGAGAGCAAGCGTGAACAGTGAAGAAAAAGTTAATAAGAAGGAGATGCTTTTGAATGACTGCTGTGTGTCCAGTCTAAGACTGACAGGGAAATACCAAATCTCAAGAGTTTTCATAACAGGCACATCACAGGTTGGTTGTGAAGGGTAGGTGAGATAACTAAAGATATTTGTTTAGCAGAGAATCTGGGATTTTAGGCAAAATGTGTGTGAATGTGCATTTTTTTTCTGGCTTTGGCTTTGTATTTTAAATAAAAGTAGCAGAGGGTTGGGGTTATGCCTCAAACATGAAGATGGTCTTTTCCAATATCTTTGCCACAAAGGCTTGCAAAACCCCATCCAGCAGTT
Source organism: Aepyceros melampus (assembly GCA_006408695.1). Lineage (NCBI taxonomy): Eukaryota > Metazoa > Chordata > Mammalia > Artiodactyla > Bovidae > Aepyceros > Aepyceros melampus. The sequence goes on from SJXQ01006476.1 coordinate 26,371, forward strand.
ACAGATGTAGACTTTTAAAACAATGCATAACGTGAGAGTTGCAAGTTAAGTTTTATTTGGGGCAAAATGCAGCCCGGGAGACAGCATTTTAGTGAGATATAAGTGTAACTGCTGTAGAGATTGTCATACTAAGTGAACTGAGTCAGAGAAAGAGAAATATCATGACATCCTTCTTATATGGAATCTAAGAAGAAATGAAACAAACAGACTCAGAGAACAAACTTATGGTTACCGGGGGAAAGGATGGAGGGAAGGGATAGTTAGGGAGTTTGGGATGGACATGGACACACTGCTATATTTAAAATGGATAACCAACAAGGACCTACTGTGTAGCACAGGGAACTCTGCTCATTGTNCCGCATCACAGGCAGATGCTTTACCATCTGAGCCACCAGGGAAGTCCAGTCCTAAAAACTCCCACCAAATAAAATATAACTCTCAACTTTTAGGTCATGAATATTTTTTAAGTCTACAATTTCTTCCCATGCACCCAGGTATACAGAATCTCTTATATCAAAAGTCCTTGTGGAGGAGAATAGAGGTAACTCCAAGGGTTAAGGGCAGGGTTGATGTAGATATGAGGTTTACCTTTCTGCTCAGGGGGCCTACAAGTAGCAGGTGGTTTGAGGAGGGTCAGGGTCATGGGCACAGGAAGGGAGGAGATGGCAGATGAAGATATGCAATATCATATCAGGAGGGTTTCTTTTTTGTTAAGTGCTTACTTACCCCTTTCCACAAAAATACATTTTCTAAGAAATGTTAAAAAAAATTGTCTTAGATTAAAAAAAAAAAATCTTTCAGCAAAAAAGACCTTATCTTCCTGTCAATTTTTTGAGACACACAGTTTTGAGGTCATTAGCTGATTGTGGTCCTGTTTGCCTGGCAAAGAAATAAAGCTATTCTTTTCTCCTTCACCCAAAACTCCATCTCTGAGATTTAACTTGGTGTCAGGGTGCAGAAGCTAGACACAGCTTCAAGACTTTTGGTATATTATTCTCTATGTCTTGGTTTCTTATGTAAATAGGAATAATACTGATTACTAATAGTGTAAGGATTAAATGAGTTACATCATGCTAACACATAATATGTGCTATGTATATTTTGCTATTATTATTAATAGACCCATTTGATTTCAGATGCCCCTGGCCTGCAGCAGCTGCAAGTAGGATTTCAGCTCCCTGGTCAGAGACAGAAATCAGGCAGAAGCAGTGAGAGAGACACGTCCTAACCACTAGGCAACCAGGGACAGTGGCCAGTGATAAGGCCCTGGCCCATCAGCTTTGTCGAAATAAATTCTTGCAAAGAGAAAGTAGTGAAACAAGTAGTGTTTATTAGGAGGAAAAGGAGTACATGTGGACACACACACACACACACGCACACACAGGTGAGCTCAGAGAACGAGCCACACCCCCGTGGTAGTCTGAATCACTTCTATGGGGCATATCTTCCAGGTTTCTTTTGGCCAGTCATCTCGCTTTGCCTGGCTCTGAGTCTGAAGTTAGTACATTTCAGAGTCCCCCCGACGTGTGTCGCATCTCTTAGCCAAGATGGATTCTAGCAAACAGGCGTGTGGGTAGATTGGCATCACTCCCTTTTTGACCTCCAAGGAGTCTTTCTGTGCTTGTGCAGTCAGGAAGTTCTCCTAGACCTCGAGAGTGAGAAACATGTGGTCTTCATCTTTTATCTGAGTAGAGCTCATTCTCTTCTATTAAATTCCTGTGTTGCCTTTATCTTGGAGCATCTATCCACAGGGGACATTTTCCAGACACTCAGCCAGGGGCCCGTCTGTTTCCTACCACACACTGAGGGCTTACTATGTGCCTGGTCCTTTTCTAAGTGGCCTACATATCCTAACTTATTTAAATCATAAGACAGGGTGAAGTGCACCCACACCTGCCATGGACTTTGGCAGCCCCTTACAAAACACTGACCTCGCCAAGGTCACCAGTTGCTAAATCCAATTTCTTGACACCATTCAACTCAGTTGACCATTCTCCTTCTTTGAGACACTCTTCTTGCCTTCTGTGTTGCAGGAGTATTTGTGGGATAAGTTTTGAAGTACCAAGGATGATAATTTTGTGGCCCATATGGCACCTTGTGATATAAAACCTCTGTCAATTATTGGAGCCTAAACTGTCTAAAAACAGTATAATGTGAAAATCTGAAGACAAATGGCTCAATTTAGAGCACTAAACTGCTAAATAGATCTTATGCACCCCTGGGCAGTAACTTTTGCAGAGGCTGGAGTGGCCAAGAGCAGTAGTGGGGACACCATGTCACTGCAGGCATGTGAACATCTACTTAGGAGCCTGGATTTACTACCATGCTCCCTCCCCTTCAGGAAATTTTTCCATTAACTCCTTTGCTCATAAACTTAAGTTCATAGTCTTAAATTCCACTCCAACCATCCCCAGGGGGCTAGAGCCTTGCTAATGCTACTTCACACTCAGGTACAAATTTGTTAAGTGAATGAATGATATGAAATGTCAATGTGCTTAGCGCTCAGTCCTGTGAGACTGTGGTCCTTCAGGCTCCTCTGTCCACAGGGATTCCCCCGGCAAGAATACTGGAGTGGGTAGCCACTGCAATCTCTTAAATGTTAATACATACTTGTTAAATGCAAGCATTACACTCTAACTCCTCCAAAAATAATACATAAAAGGCAAAATACGGGGATCACCGTGTATTTTGAAAACGTAATGATGACACAGTCTTAAGACAGTAACAATGTTACCACTTTCTGGAGCCCCACACAGTCACAGGTGCTTCAGAGAGTGAGTCCCTCAGTCTCCCCACCACCTTACGGAGCAGGGACTGCACCCCACCTTTCTCAGGGGCGACTCTGTCACCAGCAGGGCACGGCCCCATGGAGAAACAGCAGAGCAGGACCCTGCTTCCCACCAGATCTGCCCTCCCAACACTCCTGAGGCTCCGAAGCCAAGTTGGGGCACCCTCTCCTGACTCTACACCCCGATGTGCCCTCTACCATCTTCTTGAAAAGTGTTCCAGAACCAACAGCCG
>SJXQ01006476.1:29564-123237 GCA_006408695.1 Aepyceros melampus
GCTGCAGACCCGCTCTCTGCTGTGCAAACCCCACAGCACTGCCAAGGTCCAGCTACAGAAGGGAAAGCCGCAGGGCTGGGGGTCCGAACCAACCCGTGCGTGCCCAGCCCGGCCGGAGGAAGGACTAGTGGGCGGCAAAGACCTGGCAGCCTCGCATCCGCCCAGGGCTGGATGCCCACGCTCCTGGAGACCTCCACTTGGCCAGACTTGCAGAAGCGCCCACTATGCATGCTTGGCGCCACAGCCAATAGGAAGCTGCTCCCGGAGCAGAGCCAGGCCAATCACAGCATGTCTCTCTGAGTGTGGGTGGTGCCTGGGACAGCTGAGTCTGCCAAGCTTGGGATAAGAAAACTGGTGATGGCTTCTCTTTGGGGCCAGGGAAGTAGGTGACCTGGGACTCATGGTCCAGGGGATGAGAGGTCCCTTCCTCACAAGGGGGTTGGGGGGAGTAGGAGTGGGATGGGGCTACCAGGGTCGCCTCCTCTTGGAGTCCCTCACAGGGTTATTTTGGTCAGGACAGGCCTCCTGTCCTGATAAAAATAAATTTATATTAAATTTATAAAAAATACATTTTTATTTATTTTTAGTCTGATATTAACTATGACAACATTCATTTGTTCCACAAGTATGAACCGTCTGGGCTCTAAAGACACACAGCCTGAGTTTGAACCCACACCACCCTTATGGCAGAGAGTGAAGAGGAACTAAAAAGCCTCTTGATGAAAGTGAAAGAGGAGAGTGAAAAACTTGGCTTAAAGCTCAACATTCAGAAAACAAAGATCATGGCATCTGATCCCATCACTCATGAGAAATAGATGGGGAAACTGTGGAAACAGTGTCAGACTTTATTTTGGGGGGGGGGCTCCAAAATCACTGCAGATGGTGATTGCAGGCATGAAATTAAAAGGCGCTTACTCCTTGGAAGGAAAGTTATGACCAACCTAGATAGCATATTCAAAAGCAGAGACATTACTTTGCCAACAAAGGTCCATCTAGTCAAGGCTATGGTTTTTCCAGTAGTCTGTATGGATGTGAGTGTTGGACTGTGAAGAAGGCTGAGTGCCGAAGAATTGATGCTTTTGAACTGTGGTGTTGGAGAAGACTCTTGAGAGTCCCTTGGACTGCAAGGAGATCCAACCAGTCCATTCTGAAGGAGATCAGTCCTGGATGTTCTTTGGAAGGAATGATGCTAAAGCTGAAACTCCAGTACTTTAGCCACCTCTTGCCAAGAGCTGACTCATTGCAAAAGACTCTGATGCTGGGAGGGATTGGGGGCAGGGGGTGAAGGGGATGACAGGGGATGAAATGGCTTGATGGCATCACCAACTTGATGGACGTGAGTTTGAGTGAACTCCGGGAGCTGGTGATGGATAGGGTTGCCTGGTGTGCTGCAATTCATGGAGTTGCAAAGAGTCAGACACGACTGAGTGACTGAACTGAACTGAACTGAAAGTTGGCTTAAAACAGTTAATGCATATTCACAATCTCTTTGCAGGGAAAGCATGATTAAACCTCCATGCTCCAACTAGTGCAGCACTGGGGATATAATTTGGAAACTTAGAAGAGTTTACCATAGAGGCTGTTGTGTCATTTTATAAAATATTCCATGATGAAAAAGTGAATCAACAATCAACTTTTAAAAATCATATAAATAATATCTCTTAGTTTACAGTTTCTAGCTTGAATCCTAAATTAATACACCAGGTGTGTGATGTCTTAGTGATTCTTGATCAGACACTACCTTTGATTATGATTTTTCTAAAGAAGAACCAAATAAAATCTCAGAGGCTTTCAAGTCTGCATAAGTATGTCAGATGGCTGAATCTCAGTTAAAAGAAGTATATACTGAGAAAAAAAATAAAAATAGACTATAATAATTTGAAGATTTATGTTAATAAATATAATTTTAAATACATAATTTAATATTTACAATCATTGAAACACTTAGGAAATTATTTTAACTAGTAAGATAGAAGAACTTTTATATTAACTGAAATTCAGAGAAATATTAATAATAAAAATACAAAGATGTGAGAAGGAGCTTTTTCAGGTAAACTTCTTGTAGGGTTGAACTCAAGGGAAATTTCTGTTAGGACAAAAGAAAAATAACTGAATTGCATTAGCCCCATATAGATGCTCCATTCTCCAATTAGGGTCAGATTTGGGCACAGGAGAGAAAACATGGCAGACAAGAGTGCGTGTGGGTGGGCAAGTTTCTGGAGTTAGTAAAGCTTAGCTCTAGTGCGTCATCATCAAGTATTTCTGTTGAGAAAGAACAAGGAAAAGAAACGGTTGTTGATAAAACTTCTTATAGGGTTGAACTCAAGGGAAATTTCTGTTAGGACAAAAGAAAAATAATTGAATTGCATTAGCCCCATATAGATGCTCCATTCTCCAATTAGGGTCAGATTTGGGGACAGGAGAGAAAACATGGCAGACAAGAGTGCGTGTGGGTGGGCAAGTTTCTGGAGTTAGTAAAGCTTAGCTCTAGTGCGTCATCATCAAGTATTTCTGTTGAGAAAGAACAAGGAAAAGAAACTGTTGTTGATAATTCAGTTAATTCCTGTCCATGTCAGACTCTGTATCAAGAACTTTCATCACATACCACCCATGCGACATGTGACAACTTCTTAATTTCTCAAGCCTCAGTTTCCGTGGAGATGACAACATTAGGATTGTGTGAGAATTGAATGATTTAGAGCACACAACACATTAAGAACAGTGTCTAGCTCAAAGAAACTGTGTACACTGTACTTATTACTTATGATCTTTTTGTCTGATTTTCTATCATATCATCTTTTAATTCACTTTATCTTTTGGGTCTGTTTCTTCAATAAAATCCAGGGAAGACTCTGTATCAAGAACTTTCATCACATACCACCCATGCGACATGTGACAACTTCTTAATTTCTCAAGCCTCAGTTTCCGTGGAGATGACAACATTAGGATTGTGTGAGAATTGAATGATTTAGAGCACACAACACATTAAGAACAGTGTCTAGCTCAAAGAAACTGTGTACACTGTACTTATTACTTATGATCTTTTTGTCTGATTTTCTATCATATCATCTTTTAATTCACTTTATCTTTTGGGTCTGTTTCTTCAATAAAATCCAGGGCAAGAGAAGTTAGATTATTTTTAAGATCATTTAAAAATTTTTTGGTTCTTAGTTAAAGAGAGTGAAAAAGGAAAAGATAAAATAAAAAAAAAAAATTTTTTTTCAGGCTGAATACATGTCCTAAATAAAAGTGCCAAAAAGTCTGACATTACATTTGTGATTATAAGTTTTTTCTCTTTTTCTGTAGTTGGTAATTACTTGGGAGAATAAAGCTACGTTTTCCCAGTGTATCAGAATTTTAGAAAAAAAATGGCTTGCACACGTTAACTTTATTTTTTCCTCTCTGGAAGGTAAATGATCATGATTAATAGCAATTCCACTGGTGGGACTCCTGGGCCACTTGACCCCCTAAGGAAAAATGAGAAAATAAAATCAAGCTAAAATGCATTTGTCTTCATCTCAAGTATGTGTTATTCACTTCTATTTATTTAATGGTATGTTCTATCAGTCTTTGGTTGGGGTTACCTATAATATTCTTGCACCTCCTAGAAGATTTACAATGGCCCAGCTTCATTTCAGAGCTTGCTCTGGGCTAAGCTTACCATCCAGCCTGGCTTCCCACCCTCAGGCACCCTCTGGTCCCTTCTCAGTCACTCAGTCATACCTGACTCTTTGCGAGCCCATGAACTTTAGCCTGCCAAGCTCTCCTGTCCATGAGATGTTCCAGGCAAGAATTCTAGAATGGATTGCCATTTCTTCCTCCAGGGGAATCTTCCTGACTCAGGGATTGAACCCAGAGTTGGGGTTACCTATAATATTCTTGCACCTCTAGAAGATTTACAATGGCCCAGCTTCATTTCAGAGCTTGCTCTGGGCTAAGCTTACCATCCAGCCTGGCTTCCCACCCTCAGGCACCCTCTGGTCCCTTCTCAGTCACTCAGTCATACCTGACTCTTTGCGAGCCCATGAACTTTAGCCTGCCAAGCTCTCCTGTCCATGAGATGTTCCAGGCAAGAATTCTAGAATGGATTGCCATTTCTTCCTCCAGGGGAATCTTCCTGACTCAGGGATTGAACCCAGGTCTCCTGTGTCTCCTGCACTGGAAGCAGATTCTTTGCCACTGTGCACCTGGAAAGCCCAAAGGCCATCTGGTCCCTTATAGACAGCCTAAACAGGAAAGCAAGCACCAGTCCCTCTGTCCATACCAAACTGTGGGGTGAACTTCAAGGGTTCTTGCTCAAGTTCACTAAAGGGCTTGATGGTATGTAAATGCTACACTAGTCAGCTTACAAGAGCTAAGAAATCGGAACCCAGAGGGGTGTTAAGGCATAAGATAAACTTCTTCCTGAAGCAGAAGTGATTTTTGAGAAAACTGACCAATATTTACCTGGCTCATCTGGAGAAAAAAAATATAACCTTACCTTTGTATGGCATGCTATCATTCATAACGAACTTTCACAATATCATTCATGGGGTTGAATGATAAAACTGTTTAAGGGGCAGAACTGTTGCTATCAATTTCTTTACATAACTACCCTCTCTGCCTCAACCCCTGGACGCTAAGGTCTCTCTTGCTCTGACATTTATGGATTTATTCAATATATTTAAGATGTACAAAATAATTAACTAGTTTTATTGATCACCCTAGTAGATGATGCTAAAACATCATCTTTGCATCTCTTTGGACAGAATGACCACTTCAAGGTCTCAGCTTTCTCATCTTAAAATAGAGGGGTTGGTATATGATATCACTTCTATGTGGAAGCTAAAATATAACACAAAAGAACATATCTACGAAACAGATTCATAGACATAGAGAACAGACTTGTGCTTGCCAGGTGCGAGGAGCACAGTGGAGGAAAGATGGACTGGGAATCTGGGATCAGCAGACACAAGCTATTTCATATATGGAATGTATAAACAAGTTCCTACTGTGTAGCACAGGGGGCAATATTCAATATTCTGTGATAAACCATGAGGGAAAGGAATATACAAAAGAATATATATGTATGTATAACTGAATCACTTTGCAGTACAGCAGACATTAATACAACATTATAAATCAACTATACTTGAACAAAATAAATTCTTTAAAAAATAAAGTATATACCCTTAGGAAACTCTCAAACATGTGCACAAAGGAAAGTGAACAAAGATGCCTATGAAAGCATTACCAGTAGTAATGGAAAAGTCAAAACAACACGATTGTCCATTAATGGGGTAATTGATAAATAAGTTGTGATTTTTTTTTAACAGGGGTTGGTATTATAGGATTGCTTAGCCTCCATCTAGCTCTAATACTCTATTGACCTATAAAAACTTCTAACCAGAGTACAGACATGAGCAGTCAACAGCAGAAAGCACATGACCACAAGGGGCATAAGACATAGGAAATTATCCCATAAACAAAGAACTGTATTAACTGGACAGGTTATAGCCTGTAAAAGAAAATAAAAATAAGGGCCATGAAGCAGAGAGACAGCATGCGGTCAAGGCTGTTAGTGATGACACACAGCCCATCTGGTTTGGGTGATCTCTCCATAAAATTTGTAATAGTGGTGGGTTAAATCGGGTGTATCAGGATATGTAGGGAGAGCATCAGTGAATCCACTGAGGGGTGACTAAAGCAGATTATGCATTTCAAGAATGAACAGACATCCATACAGGAGAAGATCTGTTACTGAAAATAAGATCTGGCTTCTGTGACAATGGTGGAAAATTCCATTTTTCCATTTACCTTGCTGGTCTCCCTTCTCAGACTCCTTTGCTGACTCTTCCTCCTCTATTACAATCTCTAAGCACAGTTGTGCCCCAGCGCTCAGTCCTAGAGCCTTAACTTATGCCATGTATCCATAAATTATCAGATCTACACCGTGCCTTTAAATAGCACCTATATGGTAAAGACTCCCATATTTTTACTCTAGATCTGACTGCTCTATTGAGCTTCAGCTTCATATCCAATGGCTGATTAAGCATCTCACACGTATCATGACTGAAATAGACTCACAATCTCCTCTCTAACTCCAGATGCTACCAACCCAAATCTCCTTCCTCCCCCAATCTTCCAATCTCAGCAAATGACATTATCTTCCATTAGCCGCTTAAACGTAAAAATCTGTGTATCACCTATGATTCTTTTTCCCGCTACCTTGACAACCAGTTCACAAAACATCAGCCTCTGCCTATCAACATATCCTGAATCCATCCATTTTTCTCCATTTCCACTGCTATCATAACCCAAGTTACCATCATCTCCCATCTAGAATACCATAACAAAGGTCATTGTACCTCTACTTGCCAGACATAGTATCCAATCTCTAGGTGTAGATCCTTGACCATAGCTAGGTCAATCAGATTCCTCTCCCAGGAATTCGAATCTTAATCAAGGGAACACACAGAAGTCACCCTCTGTCATATTCCTATTTTTTTAGAAGTTAGCTAAAACAATGCTGACACCACAAGAAACAACACAAGGGATCCTGACCCTGAGATTCTAGAGCCTTCTTGGCATTGTTCCTCTGAAGCATCATCATTTAGCTTTTCTTTTGGTTTGATGAGTCGCCTAGTAGTATCCTTCTCTAGGGAATGATGTGGTGGAATGTTTCCTTTGGGGGCTCCCTGAGGAATTCACAGAGGACCTCTAGTTATATGTCTGCTGTGACAGATGACCCAAAAACCTGAGTAGAACAGCACCAGTCCTGATATTAGTGACCAAGGGCTTCTCTGTTTTAATTACTACCATATCCTTAATGCCTAGTACAAAGCCTCACTAGTACTATAGAAGCATTAAGAAAATGTGTGTGAAGTGAGTGAGTGAATGTTATCCAGGAAGGAGAACAGAAGTTCCAGAGAGAAAAAGCATCTCATTGAGATAAAAGAAAGCATATACTAAAGAAACTAGGAAGAGGTCAGCCTGGATGTGTCCTAGAAACCCAGAGAGGGGTGGTCAAAGATAAAGCTAGGGTGATAAACAGTCAGGAGTCATACACGGCTAGAAGCCTCGTGAAATTGTGAACTTCATAAAGGAAAGAGCATATCTTTTTAAAATTTATACTATAGAAGCATTAAGAAAATGGGTGTGAAGTGAGTGAGTGAATGTTATCCAGGAAGGAGAACAGGAAGTTCCAGAGAGAAAAAGCATCTCATTGAGATAAAAGAAAGCATATACTAAAGAAACTAAGAAGAGGTCAGCCTGGATGTGTCCTAGAAACCCAGAAAGGGGTGGTCAAAGATAAAGCTAGGGAGATAAACAGTCAGGAGTCATACACGGCTAGAAGCCTCGTGAAATTGTGAACTTCATAGAGGAAAGGGCATATCTTTTTAAAATTTTAGGCAGGGGAGAAAATGATAAAATTTTGCATTCAAGAAAGGATACTCTGGCTGCAGTTTGGAGGCTTGGGTTAGAGAGGTGATGGACTGCGAATAAAGAGACCAGTTTAGGGATGTCCAGGGAGTTCAGTGGTTAAGACTCTGGGCTTCCAGTGCAGTTGGCATGGGTTCAATCCCTGGTTGGGGAAACTAAGATCCTGCATGCCATGTGGCATGGCCAAAAAATAAATGTTAATTTTTTGTAAGTATAAAAGAAGTAATCTAGGCAAGAGGACTTGGTGGCTAGCCTAGGGTAGTAGTAGTATATAGCTGTATTTTGAGAGGGATTTTGAAGAAGTAAAATGATGGTGATGGAGAACTAACAGGTAAGGATAATGTCCTGACATTTACTTGTCTTCCAAATGGGTGGAGATGCCACTGACTAAACTGGAGAACATAGGGGAAGGAGTAGGTATCAAGGGGATGGCAATGAGTTGAGTTGTGGATGTTTAGGTTTCTATTGAATGTGAAATATAGAGTCCAGGAAGTATCTGGGGGTACATGGATCCAGAGCTAATGGAAAATATGGGAGCTGAAGATGTGAGTTAGGCAGACATTAGCATTAAGATATAATGAAGACATAGGAGCAAGTAAGATTAAGCAGCAAGATAGTGTAAGAAATAGAAGCCCCAGGACAAAACCCTGGGGAGAGGTACACCGACATTTAGAAACAGGTAGAAGAAGAGTAACCCCAGGTGGTGATAGTGGTAAAGAACCTGCTTTCAATGCAGGAGACATAAGAGAAGCAGGTTCAATCCCTGGGTTGAGAAGATCCCCTGAGGAAGGAAATGGCAATCCACTCCTGTATTCTTGCTTGAGAATCCCATGGGCAGAGGAGCCTGGTGGGCTACAGTCCATGGGGTCACAAAGAGTTGGACACGACTGAAGAGACTTAGCAATATTGAAAAGGTGGTTTAAAAAAAATTAGGAGACACAGAAACATTTTCAAATCAATAAAAGGGACTATTTCAAGAAGGAAAGTGAAAGTGAAGTTGCTCAGTTGTGTCCGACTCTTTGTGACCCCATGGTCTGTAGCCTACCAGGCTCCTCTGTCCATGGGGTTTTCCAGGCAAGAGTACTGGAGTGGGTTGCTATTTCCTTCTCCAGGGGATCTTCTCAACCCAGGGATCGAACCCAGGTCTCCCGCCTTGTAGGCAGATGCTTTACCACCTGAGCCATCAAGGAAGGAGCAGTTAAAAGCTACTCTGTAAATAAATGAATAAGGACCTCAAGTCTGCATCACATTTGGCAACAAGGGCATCAGTAGGATTTCTTGAGAATGATTCTAAGGAAGGAAATGGAAAGGAGTCAGTGGGGCGGGATAAAAGGGAAGTGCTAGAGAATTGAGGGGAGCACCTCTCCTAGGAGTTCGTCCTTGAAGAGAAGGAAGGGAAAGGCAATTGTTAGGGATCTGAGGCTGCGGGAGGGTTTTATATGCTCAAGGTGCATGCATGTGAGCATCTTTAGACAGTGAAGGGGAAGAGACAATAGAGGGAAAAGAGGGTCGTGAATAGATGGGACTGAAGTGAAAGAGATTCTAATGCAGACAGGCAACCCCCTCTACTTTCCCATCAGCCATCGCTCATGTTTCCCAAGTAACCATTTCTCAGTTTCCCACTCTCCTGAAACTCTTGACCTCCCTGCCCCCAGCCACTCTCAGCTGAGGACAGATAGCTTCCCACAACCCATAGAGAAGACAGAGCCTTCAGACCGGAACTCCCCAGACTTTGTTATCCAGGCCTTTGCCTGATGTGCTGAGACAGGTTACAACTCCTGCTTAGGGCTACAGCCCCACTTCTTTCTCCCGCATCCTCACTCTGCCTTTTTACAGCCCATACTTTGGATCAGGTATACACTAAGCTCAGGAGTCACAAGGTTGGAGATGATAAAGTTCTTCCACAAGGAGTTCAGAGGCTATTGGAGGGAAAGATAAGTGATACTAATTATTCCTTGGAGAAAAAGCTATGAAAAAACTAGACAGCTTATGAAAAAGCAGAAACTAGGAATAAGACCACCATACAACCCAGAAATCTCACCCCTACGCACATACCCTGAGGAAACCAAAATTGAAAGAGACACATGTATTCCACTTTTCATTGCAGCACTATTTACAACAGCTGGAAGTAACCTAGATATCCACTGACAGATAAGTGGATAAAGAAGTTCTGGTACATATACACAATGGAATGTTACTCAGCCATAAAAAGGAACACATTTGAGTCAGTTTTAATGAGGTGGATGAACCTAGAACCAATTACACAGAGTTAAGTAAGTCATAAAGAAAAAGATAAATATTGTATTCTAACGCATATATACTGAATCTAGAAAAATGGTACTGAAGAATTTATTTACAGGGCAACAATGGAGAAACAGACATAGAGAATAGACTTATGGACATGGGGAGAGGGGAGGAGAGGGTGAGATGTATGGAAAGAGTAACATGGAAACTTACATTACCATATGTAAAATAGGTAGCCAACAGGAATTTACTGTATGGCTCAGGAAACTCAAACAGGGGCTCTGTATCAACCTAGAGATGTGGGATGGGGAGGGAAACAGGAGGGAGGTTCAAAAGGGAGGGGATATATGTATACCTGATGGCAGAAAGTGAAGAGGAACTAAAAAGCCTCTTGATGAAAGTGAAAGAGGAGAGCAAAAAAGTTGGCTTAAAGTTCCACATTCAGAAAACTAAGATCATGGCATCTGGTCCCATCACTTCATGGCAAATAGATGGGGAAACAGTGGAAACAGTGTCAGACTTTATTTTGGGGGGCTCCAAAATCACTGCAGATGGCGATTGCAGCCATGAAATTAAAAGACACTTACTCCTTGAAAGGAACATTATGCCCAACCTAGACAGCATATTAAAAAGCAGAGACATTACTTTGCCAACAAAGGTCTGTCTAGTCAAGGCTATGGTTTTTCCAGTGGTCATGTATGGATGTGAGAGTTGGATTGTGAAGAAAGCTGAGCGCCGAATAATTGATGCTTTAGAACTGTGGTGTTGGAGAAGACTCTTGAGAGTCCCTTGGACTGCAAGGAGGTTCAACCAGTCCATCCTAAAGGAGATAAGTCCTGGGTGTTCATTGGAAAGACTGATGCTAAAGCTGAAACTCCAGTACTTTGGGCACCTCATGTGAAGAGTTGACTCATTGGAAAAGACTTTGATGCTGGGAGGGATTGGGGGCAGGAGGAGAAGGGGACGACAGAGGATGAGATGGTTGGATGGCATCACCGACTCGATGGATGTGAGTTTGAGAGAACTTGGGGAGTTGGTGATGGACAGGGAGGCCTGGCATGCTGGGATTTATGGGGTCGCAAAGAGTAGGACATGACTGAGCAACTGAACTGAACTGAACTGATGGCTGATTTATGTTGAGGTTTGACAGATAACAGCAAACTTCTGTAAAGCAATTATCCTTCAATAAAAAAACAAATAAGTTTAAAAAAATATTCAAAGAAAGAAAAGAAAAAAAGCAGAGACATCACTTTACTGACAAAGGTCCATACGGTCAAAGCTATGGTTTTTGCAGTAGTCACACAAAGATGTAAGAATTGGTCCATAAAAAAGGCTGAGCACTGAAGAATTGATGTTTACAAACGGTAGNTAAAAAAACAAATAATTTTAAAAAAATATTCAAAGAAAGAAAAGAAAAAAAGCAGAGACATCACTTTACTGACAAAGGTCCATACGGTCAAAGCTATGGTTTTTGCAGTAGTCACACAAAGATGTAAGAATTGGTCCATAAAAAAGGCTGAGCACTGAAGAATTGATGTTTACAAACGGTAGTGTTAGAGAAGACTTTAGAGTCCCTTGGACAGCAAGGAGATCAAACCAGTCCATCCTAAAGGAAATCAATCCTGAATATTCATTGAAGGACTGATGCTAAAACTGAAGCTGCAGTACTGTGACCACCTGATACAAAGATTCGACTCATTGGAAAAGACCCTGATTCTGGTAATGATTGAGGTCAGGAGGAGAATGGGGTGAAAGAGGATGAGATGGTTAGATGGCATCATTGACTCAATGGACAAAAGTTTGAGAAAACTCTGGGAGACAGTGAAGGATAGGGAAGCCTGGCATGCTGCAGTCCACAGGATCTCAAAGAGTTGGACATGACTGAGTGACTGAACAACCACTATAAAGTGGATAATAGTGCTGTGAGAAAAGTTTGAATGACCCCAAATGGTTCTTTTTGAACTCTCAGGTAATCCTAAACTTCCAAAGACTGTTGCTGCTGCTGCTAAATCACTTCAGTCGTGTCCGACTCTGTGCGACCCCAGAGAGGGCAGCCCACCAGGTTCCCCCATCCCTGGGATTCTCCAGGCAAGAAAACTGGAGTGGGTTGCCATTTCCTTCTCCATCTCCAATGCATGAAAGTGAAAAGTGAAAGGGAAGTCGCTCAGTTGTGCCCGACTCCTAGGAGCCTACCAGGCTCCTCCATCCATGGAATTTCCAGGCAAGAGTACTGGAGTGGGGTGCCATTGCCTTCTCCGAAGCCCTCTCAATTTACCAGCCCCAACTCATCAAGGATTGTCACAATAGCCCTACAGAAAAATGCCATTTTAACATTGTAGAGGAAAACAAAACTCCAAATTCTCTCAGGTGTATTTCACAGCATAGAAACAAAACTTTCCATTTTGAGATACAAATGTGTTCCTAGTATATTTTCCTTAGGATGTAAATAAACAATGCACCACATTCAGTTTCAAACGTTGTCATTTATTTTTTGGTAGCAAATCTTAATTGCCACATTCCAGCGACAGGTTTATGGAACAAGACAGGAAAATCCTTAACATATATTCAGGTTTCCCTTGGATTTAGTTTAAGAAAGCATGGTAAATATGCTAGACAATGTAATTATCACCATGTTGAGCTTGCTACATTAAGACTGAAGTGTATTCATGTATGAATAACTGAAATGTATGAAATATTCAAATTGTATCAGTTTGAACATGACACTTGAAATATGTAATTTCCAATGGCTTCTCTCTCAGCAATGAACAGTCACCATCTGGGCATCATCAATAAGATGGAAGGGCCCCTGCCCAAACACCCCATAAAATGAAACTGATTCCAGAGAAAGAGAGCAATCACTAAAGCAGCTCCAAAAGACTGTGTGGCAGAGACTACCATATGCCCTCCCCAACATCGCCATTTCCCCATCTTCCTGTTAGTACTCCAAAATCTGAGTGTTAGCTGAGCACTTGACTGCCCGACTAGAGGCTTTATTTCCCAGATTCCCTTGAAGGTAGGTGTGATCACATGATGCTACTCTGACCAATGGGATGAGCAACTTCTGTGCTATATCCTAGATGAGCAACTTCTGTGTTACACCTTTTCAAAGGGAGGTCAATCCCTCCTTCCCTCTTCCATGGGCTGGAAAGAGGATATAATGCTTATGGCCTGGCTTAGATTAGCCGACTGAAGACATTAGTCCAAGGGAAGGCAAAGCAACAAGTTAGAAGAAAAATTAGACCCTACAGAACTGCTGGAGCAGAATCATCTACCTTCCCCAGCCTTATCTTTACTTCTGAACTGTTAAAGAGCAGTAAATTTCTAGCTTACACTGACCAATGGGATGAGCAACTTCTGTGCTATATCTAGATGAGCAACTTCTGTGTTACACCTTTTCAAAGGGAGTTCAATCCCTACTTCCCTCTTCCATGGGCTGGAAAGAGGATATAATGCTTATGGCCTGGCTTAGATTAGCCGACTGAAGACATTAGTCCAAGGGAAGGCAAAGCAACAAGTTAGAAGAAAAATTAGACCCTACAGAACTGCTGGAGCAGAATCATCTACCTTCCCCAGCCTTATCTTTACTTCTGAACTGTTAAAGAGCAGTAAATTTCTAGCTTACATAAGACATTATATATTGGGGTCTCTCTGACCATGACTAATGCAACTTGGTTCTAGATAACCATCTTCAAAATGAGGAACCCCTGCAGGTGCCTGCTCATAGCCAGTGGAGGATAACCACAGAATCCACTGTAGCCCAGGGACCACCAAGACCCTTTAGAATCTAGAGGATCACCAGCACCCAACCTGAAGATAGAAAAAGAACCTGAAACAAGGACAGTTGAGTGTGACATATTCATCTATAGCATACTGGTCTTGTGGGTTTCTGTTACATCCAATACCAGAATATCAGTGAATTTTTTTTTTCATCAAGGTGATTGAAGTGAAAAAAAAAAAAAAGAACCAGGTAGACAAGGTGAAGGGATACTTTTTCCCTTGCTGCCACATTCCAGCAGCCTACTAATATAGACAGCAACCTGACAGTGAAGGATTTTATAACCAAAAATATCACAGAACAATTAGAAAAAAAGAGTCCTTTGTGTACACTGAATGGTCAGCAATATGGTATTATTTGTTCTAAGAGCTATTAACACTGCATTCCCACACATGGTCACAGTTTGCTATTTTTCTCTCCACATTTTTTTTCTATTATCCATTGGATGTTATACTAAATACATATTAAAATATAATTTTTTCTGGAACAGAACCTTCTATTGCTGAATTGGTACATGAAAACATTTTTATTTTTCATAAGAGTTAGGGTTCACTGTTGATTATAAACCCCATAAACAAAAATCCTTTTATTGCCTCATTGACAATTACACAATTCTCTACCCTCTTACCTACTGAGTTTTATGGAAACTATTTCAACAACGCAGACATTTATCATCACAGGAGAAACTCCCATTTAGACATTAACTACCTTAGCTTTATTAGAAACTCATTTTCCACAGATGTCCAGGCATGATTTGCTCCTTTTTATCAGGAAATAAATAATATCAGGTAATAGCTTCCTGTGGCAAGAGGTTACATCTTTATTATACCCAAGGATATAGATATCAACCAGTCAGAGAACAGCCAGATGGCTTACCCTTCTTATCAATAAAATTTAATTTTCACTAAGCCAATTGCAACCAAGCTCATTTTTAAATAGGAAGCAGACATTTAGGATTCTTACAAGCAGCAGCAAATATGCCATCCATGAGATTTCCAGATCTGCACTAACACAGATCCCAAACCAGAAACCTTCCTTGGCACTAGGCCAATCATTCATCAGGTCCTATTGGTTCTAACCCATGTGGTTTCCTGAATCTGTCTACTCTCTATATTTCTAATTCCACCCCTTAGTGTAACTATCATCTCTCACTTGGTTCACTGAAACAACTGACTCAAGCCTGCCCCATCCTTTCTCCTCCTTGCTGTCACAATTGCCTTTCAAAAATGGAAGCTCATTCCTTTTAGGATAGAGCAAAATGCCTAAATGTGATTTTAAATGTCCACCTGATCAGCTCCCTGACCTAGTTTCTGGCCCTGTCTGCTACCTCCTTCCACTCCCTATCCTTTATCTCTGACTCTAAGTTTCATTTATATACTACTTGCAGTTCCCTCAATGACCAAGTTCATTTCTGCCCACTTGCAAATGCTGTTCCTTTTTCCCACGATTCTTTTCCTTCTGACCTCACCCTCCCTTCTATTTCAACCTCAGTAGCTAACTGCTGCTTTCCTTGAGTTTTCAGCACACACATCATCTCCTTAATGAAGGCATTCCTGGTTCTTTAAACAGGATGCCCTCCCTATATGCTTTCCCTGCATCTAAGTGAACATGTGATAAATCTTACTGACAAACAGTACATTGTCAACATCAACTGGTTAGTTTTGTGAGATCTTGCATAGACAATCAGCTTGGTGAGGTTGGGTGGGGGTGGGGGGCGGCGGTGTTACTCAAACATGATTATTACTGTGGTTTCTGATTCTGACATCACCACCCTCAGCCCAATGAACTTCACAATTCCACCAATATTGCTAGGTGTCTCAGTTAGAATCTACAATAAGCTGCTCATATCAGAGAACAGACACAACAGAGGCTTAAACGAGGTATGTTACTACACTCAAACAAAAAGGAAAGTCTAAAGCTGGATGGTCCAGGGCTGGTACTGCAACCCCACCGTCCTCAGGCACTGCAACTCCTTCTTCAGTTGCTCCCCTATCTTTAGCATAATGACTTCCATTATCAAAGCCACAAAATGTCTCTGGGTTTCTAGATACTCAATCTTTATCCTAAACAAGAAAAAGGAGAGTAAGTAGTAAAGAGCGACTTTTTTTTTTTTTTTTGGCCACATCACATATGGAAATCCCCCAACCGGGAATTGAACCCATGCCCCCTGCATTAGAAGGGCAGAGTCTTAAATCCTGGACCACCAGGGAAGTCCAAGATGGACTCTTCTTGATGCCTTACCTATTGCCTTCAGCTCATATCACACTGGCCACTTGTATCACAATGAAGCTTCTCAGGGATGCACACTGACATCTCAGCATCTTATTAAGAAAGAAGGAAACAGTGAATGATGCCTGGGCAACTAGCAGTTTAGTCCACATTCAGCCTAGTTCTAGAATCCATTCCTGAAGAAAATAATTACCTGCTTTATAAATTCAAATTTCATGTAATCTAAGAAACAATTGTTTAGTGAGAAGAATCACAGCAGGGACTTGTAAAATTTATTAAGTAGCCACACTTCAAATACGAAGGAGTCTTAAAAGTTCAAATCACTTACATTCTTTTAGGAACACATTTCATGTGTATGGGGAGGGACACCCTCATGCAGATATCTCACTCATTCACTCCTATATTTTCCACAATGAACTATTCATAACAACATTGAATGTATTACCTACTTTGCTCCTTACCTTATGAAGCAGAATTATTATTCCCACTTTGTAGATGAGAACATCGAGACAGAGAGAAGTGACTTGCATAGAATTACGTTGCTGACAATAGCACCAATATTTGAACCCACTTTGGTCTGGTTCTCTCTACTCTTTTATGAAACCTCTCCACTAATTCCCCCTGCCCTACCTTCATTTTGACCAATGATTCTGTTACTCCAAGGATGAGTTTCCACCATGCTGCTTGCCACATTAAGATTGAAGTATATTCAAGTAGAATAACTGAAATGTATGAAATCTTCAAATTGTATCAGTTTGACAAAAATAACTGAGCCCAGGCTGGCCAATCTTTAATGGGAAATATTGGCTACTTTATTGTGTTTAAATATACAGTGAGTAATTTACTCAGGTTATTGGGGTGGTGGGGTTCTTAAAGCTAAAAATGTCTACACAGATAATCTAGAACACTTTACTCATTTTTGAGATGAGAAAATAAAAACTGGCTAAGTTCATTGGTGAGAGTCACACAACCAATGAATTAAACTGCAAAGGAGAGGATTCAGGCCTCTAGACTCTAATTTTTTCTAGGCTGTCTTCTTCCTCAGCTTTATCTTTCCCAAAATCTTATAGCCACTGATCGAAGCCCTCTGCCACAACTCAATATTCTTTATTTTATAGAAGTATCAAAAATTTTCAAAGTCCAGCTTAAATTCCATGGTATCCGTAAGGCACTCCATGATTTTTCTAATAAGAATTAATTATTACTCATTCTTCACTTAAGCTGTACTTTGAACTTCAGTTTGAGCACTTAATTCCTTCTGATTTGTATTAATTTTGTATACTGGTATCCTGTTTTAGATATTATAATAAACTCTTTAAGAACCTACTTCTTTATAACCTCCAACCATTTTGCCTACTATTTTGTCTATAGTGGGTGTTCAGCATGTGTTTATTGAATGAATGAATAATCTAATAGTATTTTAGTATTTAGAGTGTCTTCCATTAAAGCAGAAATCTGCACTAATAGGCTTATTTACATTTCTCCCTTAAATTCCCCAGTGCCTATCACTATGTCTGATAGAGTCAGCACCTAAATAGCTGATAAATGACAAACAAGTGAATGAATCTTCCCTCTGTTCCACAGACATGCACAAAATTTTTAGAATTTCAATCCAAGTCTTTCAGAAGCATGAACTCACCAGAAGCAAATACGTCAAAGCAGCTATTGCATTCTTGCAAAGAAATTACTGTGGAATCTGTGAGAATATCCAATTGGCAGATACACGGCCAACCGCAACACATCAATGGCGTACAACAATAAGTGATTCTTACTCATTCCTCTGAGATGGTTGATTTGGCAACTCTGCTAATCTTGACTGAGCTTGACTGAGTGGTTCTTTTCGTTTCCCTTGGACAATCTCACATGTATAGGGAGATCTATTGTGTGGAGTTCAGTTCAGTTTCAGCCAATATAGTATGCTCTTGGCTGGAATAACTGGGCCAGTTCATCTTTGTCTCAAATGTCTCTAATCATCCAATGAACTAGTACAGACATTATTAAAGTGACAAAGAGGGTAAGAATGAAGACAAGCCTGATTGCACAACTGCTTTCAACCTTTGCCTATGTTATGCTTATCAACAACTCATTGGCTAAAGCAAGTTTCATGGCTGGGATCAGAGTCAACATGAAAAGGAACTCTAAAGTAATATAGCTAAGAGGGATGAGTGGGGGAATTGGAACCATTTTTTGTAAACCTACCACAAAAGTAAAGACTAAACATGGCTTACTTAAATCTTTTGACCTTAGTACATAATAGTAAGCTCAACAAAGACTTGTTGAACAGAAGCACAGATCAGTGGATACATAGATGAATAGATGAATTAATGAAGGTAGTTTATGAAGCTCTTAACAGAGATTAGTCATCAATAATTCATATTAACTTGATGGCAGCAAGAAAACATTTGTCCAGAGGTTTCTACAAGATCCAATATAATATCTTGCAAAAATAGAAATAAGCACACACTTATTGGATCCATCAAGCAACTCTGGGGATGGGCTTTCAGAATCCTTCTCTAATGAACTTGAAGTACTTTCCAAGGCATTTACCCCTCTTTGTTATCTTCCCATGCAATTACGCTGGTTTTTTTTTTAAATCACAATTGTATTAAAAACATTTTAATATTGCCAATTCTTGTTTTCTTACTAAACAAAGCTAAAGCATCAGAGGCTTTTTTTTTGTTTTTGATCTTAAATATAAGCATTTTTATTGTAAGAATAGAAACATTAAAAGACTCCTGAACCCATAGCTAGCTACTGACAAGGCCACTTGCAAAAATAGAAACAAGCACACACTTATTGGATCCATCAAGCAACTCTGGGGATGGGCTTTCAGAATCCTTCTCTAATGAACTTGAAGTACTTTCCAAGGCATTTACCCCTTTTTGTTATCTTCCCATGCAATTACGCTGGGTTTTTTTTTTAAATCACAATTGTATTAAAAACATTTTAATATTGCCAATTCTTGTTTTCTTACTAAACAAAGCTAAAGCATCAGAGGCTTTTTTTTGTTTTTGATCTTAAATATAAGCATTTTTATTGTAAGAATAGAAACATTAAAAGACTCCTGAACCCTAGCTAGCTACTGACAAGGCCATGCAAAATTTCCTGGAGTTTCTAGGCAGATCTCTACTTGGGAAACTTTAATAGAGGAGAAAAATTTCCACTGGTGATTAAATTACAATAGAACATTCTAAACTGCAACTCATAATTGCTATGCCTCCTCTATATTCTTTGTATCTAACCCAAGAAGAGTAAGTAGCATTCTAGTGAAATGGATTTAACAAAAATAAATTAATTCATCCACGTCAAGGGGTTAGGATAGTGAGACTTCTATATCATATTTAAAGGAAACAGGAAAAAAAAAGCACCCTTGTTCCAAGAAATAATAGATCTCTTAGTGAGCTCCATATGATAAATAAGTGAGAAATAGTAATTATTGATAGTATTAAACATTCCACATTTTCTGAGAAACATGAAAAGTTGTATATGTACAGTTAGTTCAGCAACTAACATTTACTGACTTTTCACATCTAGGTCCTGTGCTGCCACCGCTGCTGCTGCTGCTGAGTTGCTTCAGTCGTGTCCGACTCTGTGCGACCCCATAGACCACAGCCCAGCAGGCTCCCCCGTCCCTGGGATTCTCCAGGCAAGAACACGGGAGTGGGTTGCCATTTCCTTCTCCAATGCAGGGAAGTGAAAAGTGAAAGGGAAGTTGCTCAGTCGTGTCTGACTCTTGGCGACCCCATGGACTGCAGCCCACCAGGCTCCTCCACCCATGGGATTTTCCAGGCAAGGGTACTGGAGTGGGGTGCCATTGCCTTCTCCAGGTCCTGTGCTAAGCACCCTTTATGCTAAGCACCCTTTATTCATTGCCTCATTGAATCTTTACAACGTCTTATGTGATGGATGTTTTTCAAATTCTTACATTTTTCCTACACATTTTACAGAGGAAAGAGCTTATACTGCTAACAATAAGATGACCATGAATCCAGGTTTGGCCAAGACCATCCTGATTTACACCAGTTGCCCTGGCGTAATGATTGATGATACTCCCCTTCAACTCTTCAAAGTACACTGGTTTGGATAATTGTTATATCATCTTGTTTAAGAAATTTTCCCACAAAGTGAATAAATGGCAGAGCTAAGACTAGAAGGTAGGTCAGTCCAACACCAAAGTCAGCAATTTCACACTAAAATCCTCACTGCCTTGCAAGTTCAACCAGAATGATTGCAGTCACAAGTCCATTTCTCTACTACCTGCCACCTTACGTCCAGAAACTGGGAGCATGAAATGGTCAAATGTAATAAGACTAGAAAGTAGAACTTGAGTAAATTCTAACTGTATTTCAAAAAGAATGGAAAAAACAAATTGCCAGGAAAAGGAGAAAGTAATACAGACTTTCCAAGGCAAAGTCCCTGAAATGATTCCTGTGGATAGAAATTAAAACGTTATTTTATGTACTTAAATATCAACATATTTGGGCTTCCCAGGTGGCACTAGTGGTAAAGAACCCATTTGCCAATGCAGAAGACGTTAAGAACCGGGGGTTCGATCCCTGGGTTGGAAATATCCCTTAGAGAAGGGCATGGCAACCCACTCCAATATTCTTGCCTGGAGAATCCCTTGGACAGAGGATCCTGGTGGGCTACAATCCACAGAGTTGCAGAGTCTGACACAACTGAAGCAACTTAGCATAGCACATAAACGTATTTATTGAACTGCCATTGCTTATTAAATACGCACATTGAAGAGGTCTCTGTCAGCTACTGTCCCTACTCTCAAGTAGAAGAGAAAGGACAACTTTACAGATGGGATAATCTTCCCCTTTCTCCTTTTTCTTGTTACCAGTAGAGCAGCAACTTTTATCTTCTATGGTGCAATAGGAGGGACAGTTTGCATTTCCAAAGAGGGTCAATTTGGTTACAATGTAAATCAATGACATCATTAATTTCTTCTTTTCACCCTCCCTTCCGCCAATAGCAGGCATCAGCAACACAGAAATGTAGAGGAACTAAGGAGGAAAACTATGGGGAAGATGTAAATAAAAACAGTTCTTATACTTACTAATGGAGAAGGCAATGGCACCCCACTCCAGTACTCTTGCCTGGAAAATCCATGGACGGAGGAGCCTGGTAGGCTGCAGTCCATGGGGTTGCTGAGAGTTGGAAATGACTGAGCAACTTTGCTTTCACTTTTCACTTTCACACATTGGAGAAGGAAATGGCAACCCACTCCAGTGTTCTTGCCTGGAGAATCCCAGGGACGGGGGAGCCTGGTGGGCTACCGTCTATGGGGTCGCACAGAGTCGGACACGACTGAAGCGACTTAGCAGTAGCAGCATACTTACTAATGAGTAGATTTCTTGAGAAAAGAGACAATTATCTGAGTTTTTTGGATCCTGTGGATTGCTCTTTGCTACATGCCTTATGCAAAATTCAAGCAGATTCTCCTTATGCAAATCAAATTGGAAAAATATTAACCTAGAGGGGTTGTTGTTTACTCTTATAAAATAATTATCATTAAATTATTTTGAGAAAACATATTGACTAAATCAGAGGATGAAGAAATAACTAGCCCAGAAAAAAAGATAGTCATAGAAGTCAGTTCAAATTATAAGAACAGAAGCCAAAAACAAGTGAGGGGAAATAAAAGAAGTAAGAATGAGCACATATAGATATGAGAGAAAAGAAGCTGAAATCAGGCCTTCCTCATAGAATAATTAGTAAGTTGCTCTCCCCAAATACCATATGAAGCTGGAGCACCCCTGGTTCATGGGGGATGCATCCATTTTTGACAGTGATAACAGATGTTTTCAGTCGCTTGAGTGCTCTGGAGAGACCGATGGGAGCAATAATGCAAACCCCACCTAGGAGATAGACAGAGAAGGAGAAGAAATTCACCGATTCATAAAGGAAGAAAGGAGTTGGGTGGCCACTCAGCCATCTGCTTGTCATTGTGCAGAGCCACACCTAAACCATCCCAAGCCGAAGAGACCTCCAGAGACATAGCTGCACAATCTCCTTGGTCACAGTGTTCCAGGATGGAATGTTGGTCAGAATGCTTTCCTTATTACTGATCAACACCCAGTACATAGGATTATTCTCTCTCATTCCATTTGCAGTGGAGAAAGAGCAGGCAACCCCTCACTGCCTTGTTTTCCTATAGGGCCGAAGAGCACTGGCATTATTTGTAGTTGTGGAGATCCCATCTTCTGGAAGAGCATTATCAAGAACTCCCTTTGTCATCTCCAGGCACTTTTATCAGTATCAGGATTTTCATCAAAATCATTTAACATTAAAACAGAGAGACTGGGGACTTTGCTGGCAGTCCAGTGGTTAAGACCGCATGTTCCAAGGCAGCAGGTACAGGTCTGATCCCTGTTCGGGGAGCTAAGATCCCACGGGCCTGGTGGCCAAAAATCAAAATATAAAGTAGAAGCAGTATTGTGACAAATTTAATACAGGCTTTTTAAAGATGGTCCACATTAAAAAAAATTTTTTTTTTTTAAATAGGAAAGTTATCCTGGATTATCTGAGTGGGCACAATGCAATCAAAGATCCTTAAGCAGAAGAGGGAGGTAGAAAAGTCAGTATCACCCAGTCATTGCTAGCTTGGAAGATGGAAGAAGAACCAAGGACGAAAGAATGCATGTAGCCTCTAGAAGTCAAAAAAAAAAAAAAAGCAAAGCAAAAAAACAAAAATCCAGATTCTCTTTTAGAGACCCTAGAAAGGAAGGCAGTCCTGTTGACACATTAATTTTATCCTAGTAAAACCTAGTTGAGTTGGACACAAGTTTGAGCAAACTCGTGTCCAACTCAATAGACTCAACAGACATGAGTTTGAGCAAGCTCCAGGAGATGGTGAAGGGGGAGGAAGTCTGGTGTGCTGCAGTCCATGGGATCACAAAGAGTCGGACAGGATTGATTGTTTTTATTGTAGTTGAAAAGAACAAAGAACAGGATTGAACAACAACAAAGACCTAGTTTGGACTTCTGTCTTCCAGCACTAATAAATGCATGTTGTTTTAAACCACTAAGTTTATAGTAGCTTGTTCCAGCAACAAAAGGCAACTGATACACTGTGCAAAGTGTATCACATCCAATTATCTCTAACTCTTACAAACACTCTAAAAGGCATGATCACTGCATTCATACAAATGAGAAACTGAGGTTCTAGAGGTTAAGTGACTTGCCTAAGGCCTCAACCAGTAAAATGCTGAGCTAGAGCATAATCCAGGTGCATTTGACTCCAAGGCCCATTTTTCTTCTCTATCTGAAACTAGCCCATGAGAAAGCAAACCCTAGATGACCTTAGCTTGGTGTCCAGACACACACTGCTCTGCCTCAGCTGTTAGATGGGCTCCATAGAAGCTGAACAAAGCACACACACACAAAAAGTCAATTACCGTTTAAAAATAGCTCCCTCTCCAAAGAGCCAAATGAAAGTATTATTTTGGTCTAATTGGTCTTCATTTATTCACTGTGTAGGACTCTTATGAGAAAAAGGAGAGAGGAGACAAGGGTGACTT
Organism: Aepyceros melampus; assembly: GCA_006408695.1. Lineage (NCBI taxonomy): Eukaryota > Metazoa > Chordata > Mammalia > Artiodactyla > Bovidae > Aepyceros > Aepyceros melampus. Next base: position 52,764 of record SJXQ01006476.1, read on the forward strand.
GTGAATGTAACCTAAAAGCTTGGCTGAAAGCACTTTGAATCAATAAGCAAGCCTATGCTTTGGTCTGGGAAATTTACTATAGTCAGATTCAAAATTCTTTCTTGTTTTCACTTTTATAATCACCATAGATAATTCCTTCTGTTAATATTTTTATAATAATTTACCGAATGGTGCTAGTTGCCAGCAACTTTTCATACACTGCTTCAACATACAGAGATAAGAAATCAGGACCATGACTAGAGTGCACGTTCATGGATTACTAAAATACTCACATAAGAATTACACACTAATTCAACTACAATAAAAAAAATTACACTTGAAGAGCTTATTATATACTATTCCTTCCCCTCTGAGAAACATTTGAGCAGAAGCCTAGCATGGTTACTATGGCAACTATAATGCAAAATTGGCAGTAACTTTATGAATTGCAAATTCCTCTAAGGGTGTTGGGGATTTTTTTTTTCTACTTCCATTTTTAACCATCTCATATGCATTATTCCAGCAATATGTTAAACAAGGTTTTTGGGAACTCATGCATCATTTCGAAACAAGCTATGTTTTAAACCTTCAAATTTCATTATTTTCACAAGTGCAGGCTAAACAGGGAACACCTAATTTAATGAATTTTAAATTGTCCATTGTTTTTAACACATTATTACCCTCACCTTTTCTGAAAGAGTTGAATAAATGGAATCCCAATCCTTTTTAGTGTTATCTAAACCTCTCTGAGAATGGGGAAAGGGGATATTCCCAGTTTCAAAAACAGAACAATATAAAATAAAACTCACACTCTCACAATGTGTTTTCCCTTCAAGGTAAGTACTTTGGCCACCTCATGCAAAGAGTTGACTCATTGGAAAAGACTCTGACGCTGGGAGGGATTGGGGGCAGGAGGAGAAGGGGACAACAGAGGATGAGATGGCTGGATGGCATCACCAACTCAATGGACGTGAGTCTGAGTGAACTCCAGGAGTTGGTGATGGACGGGGGGGCCTGGTGTGCTGTGATTCACGGGGTCACAAGGAGTCGGACTCGACTGAGCGACTGAACTGAACTGAACTGAACTTCAGCTGCACTGTGCCAAACCTTTAGTCAAATGACTGGTCAATATTCATTGTTTTCCTTTCTCTAACCATCTTCTCTTATAGCTGCTTCTCTCTCATTAGACTATGAAAATGACTCAGAGAAGTTCTTTGAGTAACCAGTTACCAAACATGGATCATTTGCTTTGGTAGATTAAAGACTTACAAAGGTTGCCAAAAATATTGTGCTACAATGTGTGTGCCTTCTCAGTTATGAATCCTCACAATGGGAAGTAGGATTACCCCATAATCATAGTGGGTTTGGGTATTAGCACAGCCACCTTCCAGCTGTGTGACTTTGGTTAAGTCATTCATGCTTTCTTAGCTTCAGCTTCTTCATCTATATAACAGGCATTTTCATTTTTACCTGGTCCATTTCACCAGACTGTTGGAAGATCGCATTTTTTAAAAAATGTATTCAAAACAACCATATCCTATTAAAATATCACTATCAATTCTTCTTAAATTTTATTTCAGATAACCAATGCTAGGAGGCTCCAAAATATCAATATCCTTTATCTTCAGAATCTGATATCAAGAAGATAGGTACTGATTCATGGTGTCAGTGTCTTGGGATTTAGGAGATGAATCGAATATAGGTAAGAACAAAAAGATAAGAATTAAATCATAGTTTTACATTTATATGTATGACTTAGTCCATTCACTGTTCACCTGAAACTATCACAACATTGTTAATTGGCTATACCCCAATACAAAATAAAAAGGTTTTTTAAATTAAATTCTATTTTATTAAGGATAAGACCTAAATGACTGCCTGGCCAGTTCCTAAGTTGGAATACCTACTGATTTGCCAGACTGTCCACAGGAAGTGACTGCATTCAAAGCACATCTCTAAGACCAGTGTCCATCTACTTGCTTCATGAGCTCAGGGAGCAAAAGCATTCTATAAAGACAAGCACGTCTATAGGTTTGTTCCTTTCTGTGCTGTTCTATAGCAACTTCCCAAGGTCAGAAGAGCATTAGCTGTTTTCCTACCCTGGGAAAGGGTTAGAGGGCATGTTAGAGGGCATGAAAAGCTGATAGACATAAATTATCATGAACAAGATAACCAAAGAAATATGGGAGAAGTTTCAAAGACTGAAATACTGCTTGATTTCCAAGGACTTTCCATTCCTTTGTTCATTGGTTCACTCAATAAACATTTACTGAGAGTCAGTTATACTCTGGGCTTCCTAGATGGCAAAAGTGGTAAAGAACAGCCTGCAGGAGACATAAGAGATGCAGGTTTGATTCCCAAGTCGGGAAGATCCCCTGGAGAAAGGCATGAAAACCCACTCAAGTATTCTTGCCTGGAAAACCCCATGGACAGAGGAGCCTGGCAGGCTACAGACCATAGGGTCATAAAGAGTCACAATCAGACACAACTGAAGTCACCTCACACACACACACACACACACAGTTATATAAAAGGAACTCATGAAGAGCTCTCCAATATGGAAGGCAATTATACACCTCTCCTTTCTCACCCCAACTGCATCTAAGGACTATGGAACACAGAAATGCCACAGATTAATCACGAATGGGAGGCAACGAGTGAGCCGATACATTACACACAGGGTATGTGTTGCTCTAACTGCATCAATCACAAGCTTTCAGGTGGAGACAGGATGGGAGGGATGCTGCAGAGGAGAAAGCAGGTGGAAAGACTCAGGGAGATGAGACTGGAATGTGGCTAGAACACAGGATGCCAAGGATAGGGAATAATGACCCAGGAATCTGAAAAAGCAAGTCCAGGCTTAACTAGACAGCGTGTATTGCATGCATGAAGCCGTGAGTCTGGCATTTTTTGAAAAAGGGAGAGAAATAACCCTGTCAGACCTGGACTTTAGACAAGCCCCTTGAGGAGTTGCAGAGTTGACCAAAACAAGTACAAGTGGTCTAAAATCGCTGACCTGTCCAACAAGAGAGCTTGCTTTCAACAGGACAGACCTGAACCCTCAGGGCCTCAGGGGTACAGGCAGCCTGGGAGAGCAGCAGGAAGGAAGCTCTTCTCTGCCTCCTGAGAAGTGAGGACAAGCTTGGAAACCTGTCAGTGTGATCTCAGAAGGTGAGCACAGATTACACAGTATTTCTACCTTCCCGAGCTTGGCAACCAAACAAAAACGTGGTTGACTCCCTTCACTCTGAGTAACTCACACCAGATGCTGATGCCCTTGGACTCTTCCAGTTCCAGCTACAGTTTCCCAAATCACTTCTTCCCAGAGGTCAGGCATATGGAGCTCATTAAGTCCCATTCACCAGCATTTCAACTGTGTACAACTTTTTGTTTGCAGTGCAATTTAATGTTGAATTTGATTTAGGAAGCACCGGGTGCTCTTAGTCCCGGATGACAGCCTGTTCTTCTTCTAGGAGCTTAAATTGTGGCTGGAGGCAATGGGGAAGACCTTTGACCAAAAGCTGAAATTGGAAATCTGGGCTTATGCTAATGATTTGTAAAGAAGAGAGAGTGGCCTGTCCTAGAGACGGTCTCTCTAACTTCCTTGTCATACAGAGAAGTACACCAAGCCCCAGAGAAGTTCAGTGACAGGGTTGGAGGCTGGCACTCAGGTCTCTTGATCCTCAGTCCAGTGGACTTTCCTCCTACCCCCACTCTTATCCCCACCCCACTCCATACAGAAAAAAAAAAAAAAGGTGGGGAAAGGTCTTTAAAAACCATGATAATGAGCTGGTACCTTCAAATGGTAGTATAAAAATGAGAGAAATTGGATGCTAATTGTTTGAAAATGACTTACTGCCATGCAGGAGACCCAGGTTTGACCCCTGGATGGGGAAGATCCCCTAGAGAAGGAAATGGCAACCATTCTAGTCCTCATGCCTGGAGAATCCCGTGGACAGAAGATCCTGGCGGGCTACAGTCCATGGGGTAGAAAAGAGTTGGACACAGCTGAGTGACTAACATATACACACTTTGTCTGATTAGCATGAAGTTATGTAATGTGTCCATATGGCTCTGGAATCAAATCTGAAAGATTAAATAACTTGTTCAAGATCATGTGGCTAAGTCTAGGGTCCTTCATCTGTGAAATGGGCATAATAATATATACCTCAAAGTTAGAGGCTTTAATTTAATTAACCTTTGAGAAAAATGCGAAGAGACAGTGGCTATTATTACACATGATATATTATAGTTGTGGGTCTGGGCTTAAAATAGTTTCCCTGGGAGACTTACCCTATATGCATTCCCATGATGCTGACATTCTTCAAAATATCAGCTGCCTTTCCCTTTTGGAACTGCTTCCAGAGCTAGGGTTTACATCTTAGCAGAAAATTCTCTCTTTATGCCTACATTTGACCAAAAAGATTTTAGCTCAGTTTTATCAACCTCATTCACCAAAGTTAGCTGTGAGGCATGTTAACCATTTGTGAAAACCACAGCTAAATGCAAAGGATGAAAATTTGAAGACTTGCCATAACTGAAGATATTTGGAAGAATTTGCTTCTTCCAGTGGAGGGGATAGATATCCTGTTTGCCAGACCAGGCCCCCAAACCTTTGGGAAGGTCATAAACCATGGCACCAAACAGTGTTTCAGAGTCAAGAAAATGGAGAGCAGGGGTGCTGATCCTCAAGGTCAGCCCTGGGGAAGCTAGAATTTTCTGAACTTCTAAGAGGGAAATACTTAAAGCTATGGTTTTTCCATAGTCATGTATGGATGTGAGAGTTGGACTATAAAGAAAGCTGAGCGCCAAAGAAGTGATGCCTTTGAACTGTGGTGTTGAAGAAGACTCTTGAGAGTCCCTTGGACCACAAGAAGATCAAATCAGTCAGTCCTAAAGGAAATCAGTTCTGAGTGTCCATTGGAAGGACTGATGATGAAGCTGGAACTGCAATTCTTTGGCCACCTGATGCAAGGAACTGACTCTTTGGAAAAGACCCTAATGGTGGGAAAGATTGAAGGCAGGAGGAGAAGGGAACGACAGAGGATGAGATGGTTGGATGGCATCACTGACTTGATGGACATGAGTTTGAGCAAACTCCCAGAGTTGGTGATGGACAGGGAAGCCTGATTTGCTGCAGTCTATGGGGTTGCAAAAAGTCGGACATGACTGAACAACTGAACTGAACTGAAGAGAGAAATACAGCCTCTCTGAAACAGTTACACATGGACTTTCACAAGCAGGAAAGATCATTGTAGTTCTGATAATGATTATTTCTCATTCTGTGTGAGGGACTGAAGGAAGGAAAGGGCTTGTGGGAGCCCTAAGCACTCTGGACCTTGAATGCAAAGCAGCCTTTGGAATAGGGAAGGGGAGCACCTGGGCCACTTCTGCCCCATCCATCGTCACATATGCAGGGTAATCTTATCCCTTTCTTTCTCCTCTTTCCTCAGAGAAACACATATGTGTGTGCGCGCGCGCACACACACACACACACACACACACACGGAATAGACTCCTTGCCTCTGAGACTTTCAGGTTCTAGAGTTAGCATCTTGCCAGCAATTCATACATCAAACATTTTCACGTGCCGTGTTGTTGTTATTATAACCCTATCATTATAGTGCTGGTTAATCATGAATAAAATAATAAACATTGCTGTATGGCTGAGGAAACTCAAACAGGGGCTCTGCATCAACCTAGAGGGATGGGATGGGGAGGGAGATGGGAGGGAGGCTCTAGAGGGAGGGGATATACGTATCCCTATGACTGATTCAAGTTGAGTTTGACAGAAAACAACAAAATTTTGTAAAGCAATTATCCTTCAATAAAAAAAATAATTTTTTTTTAAATCTGAAAAAAAAATCCTTTCCCTGGCAAGCACAAATAATTGCAGATGAGTTCCTCTTCTTGGGGCCCCACACTGCATACTGTTGTGTGCTATTATAAGCAGTAGTAGAGGATATTTTATTGCAAGAGATGATTTTTTTCTAATTGTAATGTTGACTCCCTTCAGAGTCTAACCTTACCCCGAGGGCCCAACAAAGTCACCTAGAGGGAGCTCTTGCCTGCGATTTACGGAAAAAGTAGTCTCTTTCCTTGGTAATAAGTTCAAAATGGGAAACCAAGCAGAAGAGAGTGGGGGGTGTTTCACCAACCAGAAGTTAAAAGAAGAAAACCCACAGGTTGTGGATTCTAGAAGCACCTAGCTGCTGGAAGTGAAGGAGCAAAGGAGGGAAAGCCAGTGGTTCCTTTGAAAATACCTTGGAAGGTTTTTCGAAAGTGAAACCAGCCTAATGTGTGGGCTGGATCAGTACTTAGAGACTGCTGCTGCTACTCAGATACTCAGTCGTATCCGACTCTTTGCAACCCCAGGGACTAGAGCCCGTCAGAATCTTCTATCCATGGAATTTTCCAGGCAACAATACTGGAATGGGTAGGGTGCCATTTCCTAACCCAGGGGATCTTCCCGACCCATCGATTGAAGCTGCGTCTCTTACACCTCCTGCATCGGTGGGCAGATTCCTAACCACTAGCGCCCCATGGGAAGCCCTTTACTTAGACTGGAAACAGCTCAGTTTTCTCCCATCCCCTGCCTGTCATGCCTGCTTAGCCAGCTTTCCTTCCTCCCCCAGGGAGACCTCAAGCCTATACTGGAACATTTTGGGTCCACACTTGAATATTAGAATAGTCTCACTGTTAGGTATTAAAAAGTCCATCTACTGATTGATTCCCCAAATACTAATCTCTCATCCAATTTAATGTGGAGCCCCATGCTGAGGTCATAGGACAATATTTCCAGAATTGCCAAGCTCTATGGCAACCATGGTCATGAGCCATCCTGTTTGTTGTGAGCCAGCCTGGCCCTAACCAGCCAGCTCCCGTCTCCATATTAGGCAAGGTGGGCACCAAAGGCCACTGACCAACGACCTAACGCCACCCTTCCCCATAGGAATTTTGTCTTGAGACTACAGAAGTTGGCCCCAAGCCCACGAAAGGGGTCAGCTCTCCCTGGTCTGTCAGGAAGTGGGTCCACTATCTTTGCAGCGACCCTCACTATCTCAGCACTTTGTTTTCAACAAATTCTCCGTCTTCTAAAATGCTCTGTGTCTGGAAATGCTTCTCCAACCTGAGCTCAGACTGCCTCTCCATTTAAGGTTCCCTCCTGCTCAGTTAGGAGCAGCGTCTCTTCTTTTGCTGTTTGTCCACCTCGTTCTTTCTTTCCCTCCTCCTGACCCCCTCACCGTGATCCCTATGGCCCCTGCAGGGTCAGAATGGAGAGGAAAGGCAAGAGGTACAGCATTAAGGTCTTTACATTTACCCATGACTTGTGAAGGGGTCTTTTTTGTGTGTTGGATGTGCAAATGCTGGTTCTTCCCTCTTTGGGGCTCTTAAGAGACACTTGACCACCAACATGCCCCTTTGCATTGGCTACAGCCCTCGGACACCACAGGGCCCCTGCCCTGACCCTACAGTGGGCTCAGGCTGACTGTGAAAAGCTCACACAGCCTCCTTTTGCTGGGTTTGCTGCACCCTAGCAGGAAGTCCTCTGCTTTTGTTTGGTTGCTGAGTTGTGTCTGACTCTCTGAACCCATGGACTGTAGCCCACCCGGCTCCCCTGTCCATGGGATTTCTCAGGCAAGAATAGTGGAGTGGGTTGCTATTTCCTTCTCCAGGGGATCTTCTCGACCCAGGGATTGAACCTGCATTTCCTGCAACACAGGCAGATTCTTTACCATTGAGCCGCCAGGGTGATGCTTTCAGGATGACTCAATCCTGCCATCTTCCTTGGCATCTGTTGAATCGATGGAAAAGATCATGCCTTCCCCTCCTCAGTAAAGCTTGGAAGCCTACAGCCCTCTCCTGCTGCCCTCTGCTTTTGCTCTGCCATCTAGCAACTCCAGGCCTTTGAGCTGTTTCAGGCAAAAGTCACGACGCTACCTCTAAGCCTCCAAGTGCTCAAAGGACTCATTTCAAGCTCTCAAAAGAATTCTGAGTCAAGGTTTCCAAACGTTCCTCTCTGAGTCATGGCTCTATTTCACCAAGTGAACAATGGGCCCCAGCCAGCAAACGTGCCCTTCAGGACAAGGGCCGCCCCCTTCCTCTCTGCACTCTGAGTTCCCTGCATGGCAGATGGCTCTAGATTGAATCTATGGAAAAGATCATGCCTTCCGCTCCTCAGTAAAGCTTGGAAGCCTACAGCCCTCTCCTGCTGCCCTCTGCTTTTGCTCTGCCATCTAGCAACTCCAGGCCTTTGAGCTGTTTCAGGCAAAAGTCACGACGCTACCTCTAAGCCTCCAAGTGCTCAAAGGACTCATTTCAAGCTCTCAAAAGAATTCTGAGTCAAGGTTTCCAAACGTTCCTCTCTGAGTCATGGCTCTATTTCACCAAGTGAACAATGGGCCCGAGCCAGCAAACGTGCCCTTCAGGACAAGGGCCGCCCCCTTCCTCTCTGCACTCTGAGTTCCCTGCATGGCAGATGGCTCTAGCTGGAGTCACAGACCATGTTACTTTTGAGTCTCCATCAGCCTTTGACTTTACTAAAAATTTTAAGCATAACATCCTTCCCTGTGATCATTTTAGGCAATTTATAAACATGATATCATATCTATAGCACATATAGCATGCATTTTTAGACTAATTAGAATATATAATTCCCACATATAAAAGCTTATTCTCATACATAGTATTTCCACAACAGTCAAGTCAAAGATGGTCCTATTATTATAGTATAGTAGAACTCATCTCTGATGAATTTTCTTGGTCTTGAAAACCTTGTCAACCACACATAATGCATGGTACCTAATACATTCATAAATTCTTATGAAATGGATGAGTAGGTGAATGGATGGATAAGAGGAAGGGCTTTTTTAAAGCACCAAATCCAGGAAGGCAGCATGAAATTAGAGATGAGTGTGTTTCTTTTCTTCAATAGAATCATTGGACCTTGGGAAATGTCACTTAACCTCTTAATGTCTTGATTCCCTCATCTGTAAGTAGATATACCATGAAGACCAGCTGCAAGCAGATGATATCATTTTGAGAGTGCTAAAGCCATATATGACAGAAAGGTATTGGTGGGGGCAGAGGTTTTGACCTCTGCTGTTGCCTTGAACAATTTCCATGTTTCTGTGACTCATTTTCACCACCTGCAAAATGGACATGACAAGACCTCTCTCCAGCTTTCCTTAGAAGGCAGTGTCTTTGCAGCACATCGGAGGCCCTTTGGTATCAGGGTTCAGAAGATCTAACTAGCTGCACAACCATAGACCAAGCATCAGAATCTTTCTGCTCTAGTTCTCTCAACTGTTTAAAAGAATAATGATGACTACTGCATAGCATGGTTGTAAGAATCAAATGTCTTCAAGTCATACAGTGCCTTGTTCATAGGTAATAGTACTCACTCTATACAATTATTAGAATCACCAGTGTCCTGTGAGTTACCAGTAAAAAAAATACCTTGGGGTTACCTCTCCCTTTATTGCCTAGATTCAGTCATTTCTGAATAAGCTTAGTTGCTATGGTTACCTTCCAAAGACACCACATTTGAAAATGTGTTGGGCGATGGGGATTGATGGCAGAAGGCTTTAGTGGGGGACACAAAGCAACTTCGGCAATTGAGACATTTTAATCCATGTGAACTCTTTCCCTTGGAAACCAAAGTCACATTTTGCCAAAATGCAAATGAACTCAGGAAGCAGAGTTTCAGAAGTTCTGCCTCGCATTTGGCCAGTCTCCTTCCCCCATCACTGGGACCTCAAGGACAGGTATACCTGGCCCTGAACCAACTCCTGAGCATCTCAGTTTCCTCCCCCAGGATCTGGCAGTCTGAAAGATGTTGGTTGCCAGACAGAATTCATCAGACTCACTTCCCAGATGCTATCGCTTCTGATGCCGAAAGAAAAATAGGTTGCCCAGAAATTGAGGTTGGAGGGGACGAGTCTAGCTGAGAAATGCACAGTGATCACACAAAACAGTAAAGGGCGATTCTTGTTAGAATTCATTAGCATACTCTATATGGATATTCCAGTGGTCCTCCCGTCCCTCAAATCCCATACGGAGTCCCCAGAGCGGCAAGCACTAACATCCCAGGCTAAAGTATCCCCCACAGCAGAGTTATAAATGGTTCTCAACCTGTCAAAATCAGGCAGGGCTCCAACAGAGAATGAATAAAAGTTGGCCTGACCCCGCTTCCTGTTTCCAGCTACAGCCAACTCAACACCCAAAGGGGCCTCACCGGCAAGAGTATTGTATACTCAATCCTACTAAAAAGAGTCTTTCTTCCTGGTCAGTTTTTCCCAGACATCTCAGGGAGCTGTCCTGCTCTCATTTGAAATTCAAACCAGAAGGAAGTCACCTCTAAAAATACCAAGTTTCCCACTTGCACTTTCACGATGATGCAGCGCCACCTAGGGGACGTTTGCATTCACTTCCTGCTCTTTCCACTGTAACGTGCCTTCTAAAACACTGCGGCACCTGCCCCCCTGCCCAGCTCACCGTGTCTACATGAGATAGGCATAGAAGCTTTTCCGTACACGTTTCTCAAGATTTCAGCTCCAGCCTTAATTCAGCTGGAAACTCTGGTTGACTAGCTCATTATATAAGGATCACTGCCAAGGGCTACAATTCACACTTACAGTTCAGTTCAGTTCAGTTCAGTCACTCAGTGGTACCCGACTCTTTGCGACCCCATGAACCTCAACACGCCAGGCCTCCCTGTCCATCACCAACTCCCGGCGTTTACCCAAACTCATGTCCATTGAGTCGGTGATGCCGTCCAACCATCTCATCCTCTGTTGTCCCCTTCCCCTCCTGCCCTCAATCTTTCCCAGCATCGGGGTCTTTTCAAAGGAGTCAGCTCTTCGCATCAGGTGGCCAAAGTATCGAAGTTTCAGCTTCGACATCAGTCTTTCCAATGAACACCCAGGACTGAGCTCCTTTAGGATGGACTGGTTGGATCTCCTTGCAGTCCAAGAGAGTCTTAAGATCTTCTCCAACACCACGGTCTAAAAGCATCAGTTCTTTCGTGCTCAGCTTTCTTGATAGTCCAACTCTCACATCCATACATGACCACTGGAAAAACCGTAGCCTTGACTAGACGGATCTTTGTTGACAAAGTAATAATCACTATAGAAATTTTGCTTAATTTCTTTATCAATATATTATATTAATATATATTATGTTATATATAACAGATCATAGATTTATATAGAATGTATAATATTCTACTATATAACTATATATCATATATAATAGAATGTAACACATATACTGTTAAACATTATATAAATAATGTATATACATAAAAAATATATTTAATATTGTATAGATAGCTCAGTTGGTAAAGAATCCGCCTGCCTGGTTTGATTCTGGGTCAGGAAGATCCTCTGGAGAAGGGATAGCCTACCTACCCACTCCAGTATTCTTGGGCTTCCCTTGTAGTTCAACTGGTAAAGAATCCGCTTGCAATGTGGGAGACCTGGGCTGAATCCCCGGCTTGGGAAGATCCCCTAGAGAAGGGAAAGGCTACCCACTCCAGTATTCTGGCCTGGAAAATTCCAGGGATTGAATAGTCCATGGGCTCGCAAGGAGTCCCAAGCAACTGAGTGACTTTCACTTTCAATATATGAAAATGGGCTTGCATCCCATGTGGCACTAGTGGTAAAGAATCTGCCTGCCAATGCTGAAGATGTAAGAGACTCCAGTTTGATCCCCGGGTTGGGAGGATCCTCTGGAGGAGGGCACAGCAACCCATTTTAGTATTCTTGCCTGTAGAATCCCATGAATAGATGAGCCTGGCAGGCTACAGTCCATGGGGTCACACAGAGTCGGACACAACAGAAGCAACTTAGCACACAAAAAAAATATTGAAATAATATAAATATGTATTATTTATTATTCTAAGAATTACCAATTAAGCATCTGCTTCATGACAAGGAATATTTCTAATAAATATAACAGTCTTTCAAATGGGTATTAACATTGTTGTTTTTACAGATGAAGAAATCAGGCTCTGAAAGTTAAAAGATTTATCCAGGATCCCAGATCAGGGCTATCTTACTCTTTCCACTATAAAATGCCATGAGTTGTGCCTGCATACCAGTGAATCTGCTCATCTTAGTGACTATAAAGCAGAACATTCGAATATCACCTTCCAAAGAAGTCATCCTGAAGTCTGTACTATCATTCCAATAACTAATGCTTGTAACATTTCTAGTATTTGTTGTGGGAAGTGCCCCAGAACTGTGAGCCGCATAACACAATCTCTTCATTTTAAAGGCATGTCACATATTTAACAAAAACACAGTGTAGATACCCTGACTTCAAGCAGTGTGATTTTTTTTTCAGGCCCCTTCTCTGTATACTTTGACTGGGTATATCTGGGCTAGAGCCCAGGAATTTGTACTTTCACCAAGTATGCAAGTGATTGTAATCCTTAGGAAAGTTTTAGAGACAGAGGTGTAAAGATGCATGCGTTTTGGGTCAGAAGGACTCAGGCTACAGATTTAGGTCTGTCTTCTTTCTAATTGTGCACTCCTGGAAAACCCATTTAAAGCTGAAAGCCCCTGAGCATCAGTTTCCTCATCTATAAAATGAATATTAATGTTTATCAGCAGCTGCCAAACAGACTGCGATAAGGATGAATGAGATTATGGGTGGGAAATGCTAGTATAGCGCCTGGCACAGAGTAGGCGCTTAATAAATGCCATTTCTATTATTACCTAGTCACCCACTCTCAATTCATCAAATTTGTGCTCTGTGGTTTTTTGTAATTTCCAAAAATTAAGTCCGCAATAAAAGAATATGAGGACACATAAAATATAATATAGTAACATGTACTTAATTTAAAAATAAATGACTAAAGATTTTCTTAGGAAAATGATAGATGATAGAGACAAAAATATATAATCTTTTTTTGGTGATTGTACTTATTTTTAAAATTTCATTTACAATGTTGTGTTAGTTTCTGCTGTACAACAAAGTGAAGCAGTTATATACATACGTATATCCCCTCCCTTTTGAGCGTTTCTCCCACCCCTCTGGGTCATCATATAACACCAAGCTGAGCTCCCTGTGCTGTACAGCAGCTTCCCACTAGCTATCTAATTTAATGAGGACACATAAAATATAATATAGTAACATGTACTTAATTTAAAAATAAATGACTAAAGATTTTCTTAGGAAAATGATAGATGATAGAGACAAAAATATATAATCTTTTTTTGGTGATTGTACTTATTTTTAAAATTTCATTTACAATGTTGTGTTAGTTTCTGCTGTACAACAAAGTGAAGCAGTTATATACATACGTATATCCCCTCCCTTTTGAGCATTTCTCCCACCCCTCTGGGTCATCATATAACACCAAGCTGAGCTCCCTGTGCTGTACAGCAGCTTCCCACTAGCTATCTAATTTTCACATGTACATACGTAGAGTGTATACATATATACATGTATACATTTACACACGTATATACATATAGTGTGTATATGTCAGTGCTCAGTGATATATAATCTTTAGGATAAGAAAATGCTCTAGAAATAGAAAACCAAGATTTAAAACAGTTTGACACTCAAGAGAATAACAAGTTTCTGGTGGGGGGCGGGAAACAACACCTTGATACAAAAGGTAGAAGCAACCCAAGTGTTCAAGGATGGAGGAGTAAACAAAATGCGGTGTATATATACAATATACAATATTGTGTGTATATACAAGAGGATATCATGTATCCTTAAAAAGGAAAGATATTCTGATACATACTGTAGTGAGGATGAACACGGTGGATATTACGCTAAATGAAATAAGCCACCACACAAAAGGACAAATACCATATAATTCCATTCACATGAGGTATGTATCAGATTCATAGAGACAGAAACTGGTGATTGCTGGGGGCCAAAGAAAAGGGGATGGGAGTTACAGTTGAATAGGTGCAGTTTCAGTTTTACAAGCTGAATGGTGTTCTAGAGAAGGAGAGTGGTGATGGCTGCACAATAAAGTAAGAAGACTTACTGACTGCCCTTGTGCTGTACACTTTAAAATGGCCAAGAGAGAGGGCAGATTTTGTAATTTTACACAATTTCTTAAAAACTTAAAAACCCAGATTGATATCAAAATCACAGTGGAGGTGAAATTGAGAAAAGTCTTATTTTCTGTTTGTTGTTGCTCCGTCATGTCCAATTCTATGTGATCCTTTGGACTGTAGCCCACCAGGCTTCCCCCTCCGCGGGATTTTTCAGGCAAGAATACTGGAATGGATTGCCATTTCCTCCTCCACATCTCCTGCCTCTCTTGCATTGCAGGTAGATTCTTTACTGCTGAGCCATTGGGGAACTATCTTGCTTGGTTTGTTTTTCTAGGACAAAGAGTGCCATGTGAGATTCTGTGGCTTAGAAAAGCATATGGTGCAACTTTTTAAAAAATGATCAAGTAAGTTCTCAGAAGGGTGACCTTCTTTGGTTGCCTGTTTGTTTGTTTTTTTAAAGCTTTGTGTTTACCCAGGATATACTGTTGGGCAAGATAGGAGGTTAAGACTAGAATACTTGTTCTGATTTTACTACCTCAGCCCAGGAGAGTGCTTTGAGAAGAATGGTTGTGGATCAGAGCACACCCTAAGGAAAACTTGGAGCAAGTGGTATCTGCAATCTTAAAATGCAGGGGTCTGTGTAGAGTTCAGCATGGCAGGGATGGGGGAGGGTGTCCGTGCAGCTGAATACAGGGCAGGTGCATCGGGGCACAGCCTGTGGATTGCTCTGCATGGGACAGTTTTCACTATGGTCTACAGCAGCAGTGGAGGCTACTTCATGTGAACCTCAAGCTGGAGAAGAGGGCATTACCCCTCCCTTTCAATTATCTTCAGCTGATTTTCTTTGAGACTAGCATTTAACATGGTAGATGAAATATGTTTTGATGAGTGTGACATTGAAGCAATTCAAAGATCTCAAAATATGATAGCATTGGCTTATTGTCTAACTTAAAAGCAGTGACAAGATGAAAGTCTCCCTTCACTGCATTTTTTTTTTAGTAAAAATATGAACAAATTTCCCAAGACAATTAGGCAAAAGTTTGAGGCTATTCTTCTTTCTCTCTTTCTACACTAGGATTGTGGGTCCCAGTGTAAAGAAACTGCCTGAGATGGAACTGGCAGGGTTGCAAAATGGGGACGTAAGGGTAAAATTGGGTAGAAGAAGAAAAAAGTAGAAAACAAAGTCAAGTTGGCTGATTTTGCCAATCACCTGCCAGTGAAATTTTATTGCTTCCTGGAGGAACCTCCTGAGGGTGACGTACATGTAAAACCAGTTGACAGTATATGTGGATATTTCCTAGTGGGTCTTAGTTACATGATATATGTCTATTACCTTGAGTGAAACTCTTTAGGGCAAAATTCAGAAAGTGTTTAAAAAATGGTATCCCATTATGTGTGTGTGCATACACCAAATGCATTATATATACTACATGAATACTATATGTGAATGTATATAAAATATATATATACTATAATATGTATTACAGTGTCTTTATCAGTGTCAGTTGCTGATAATAGAAACCACTAGTTCAAACACAACATACTTGAATGTCAAGTTCTGGACATTCACAGAAGCCTCCTTCTGCTTATGAGATGTTTGGACGAGCTAAAGAAGCAGCCTTTAATCTAACTTCCAGGAAAGCCTCTCAGAATGGCACCATAGAACTGGCTGTCCAGAGAGCTGCTCTCTCTACTTACAGCCCCAAAGGTAGGAAAGCATGAAGATGCTGCCTTGTTGGGGATTCCAGATCCACATTACCTGAGCCACTATGCCCCCAGCAAAAAGGAAATCTCACACCCTGCTGCACCATACTCTGGGATCTCTGCTATTGTTATTCCAGAAAAATCCAATGTCATTGACTGATGGCAGAAATATGGCCTCCATCTCATCTGGCCTTCTTAATCTCAGGCAGGCACATATGTTTGGGAGGTTAGGTCACATCTGGAATTCAAGCTGTAAGGGGGTTTGGAAAATGTATAGATTTGTGTTGTGGGCCCACCAGTGAGCCTCACACACACACATGTGGCACAAATGAGTCATAAGTGCATTAAGAAATAGCTATTTCCTCAACCTTCTGGGTAGCCACGAAAGGTGGGTAGCCGAAGGCCAACTGGCCAGTGACCTCCTCACCTAGTGCTCCCAAAAGGTAGCCTGAACAAAGTGGGGAGGGGAGGTGGATGGGTCTCTTCTCAGTTCCTATGGATAAATACAAGAAGCATCTGGCCCGTGACGCTCTGCTGTGATGCTGTGTGAAGCCAGGCATGTGTCCAGTCACCTAGGCTTCTGAAGAAGCCTGCTGCTGAGTGAGACACTGACCCTATGGACAAAACACTCTAGTTGGTGAATAATTTCATGGTAAGGCGCAGTCAGGGGCTGAGAAAGGCCAGCGTCTCATAAGTACAGCTCTGGGTAGATGTTCCCAATCTCTGTCTTATGTTTACTTGTATTTGTTCACTTAGAGATGTCTGAACTAGTTGCAAAGTGACTGCTTTTATCAACACACACACACTGTGCAAATTAGAACTCCATTATTATTTGTAAATATTTGATATGAAGAAATTTAACTGCATTTATCTATTTGTATTATCACAAAAAATATCATCACATTTGTCAATGACAGAACAAGAAAGCGGTTAGGCTCTAAATACAATTTTTAATTTTTGAATGCTTTCAAAAATTAAAGTTTAAAATTAAACTTTCAAAAAGTTTAAAATTATTTCATCAGTTATTTATGTAGTGTCCTGTCAATAGTGATAACCAAGAATTGATAAAATATCTTGATCAAAAATTGCATATAGCCATTTCAAACACACAACTTGATATTTAATAGTTATGTCTAGAAAGCAAGATCAAGCTTCTTATTAAGGAACTTTGAAAAACTAGTGTGTTTGGGAATTTTATACAAAGTCAATACTTTAAGTCTACCTTAATAATACTTGGAATTTTACTGATTTTAGTTCCTGTTATATCATACGTAATTTTGTTCCGCTCCTGCTGCTGCTGCTAAGTTGCTTCAGTTGTGTCCAACTCTGTGCGACCCCACAGACGGCAGCCCACCAGGCTCCCCCGTCCCTGGGATTCTCTAGGCAAGAACACTGGAGTGGGTTGCTATTTCCTTCTCCAATGCATGAAAGTGAAAAGTCAAAGTGAAGTCATTCAGTCGTGTCCGACTCCTAGCGACCCCATGGACTGCAGCCGACCAGGCTCCTCCATCCATGGGATTTTCCAGGCAAGAGTACTGGAGTAGGGTGCCATTTGTTCTACAAGGCTCCAAATAAACACCAAAATACTCTGCCACTTAGTGCTATAAGAATTGCCATTTCCTGTGTGCACCATGACCTAAAAAAGTAAACCATGGAATAGGGTAGAATGAATCAATGTGCAAAATAGGCTGCACTGTCACATATACAAGGTTTCACAGGAAACATAGGAAAATTATTTACTTGCAACATTAACATTCTAAGGATACTGCTCCCGGCTCCTCTCCCTTCTAAAATTCAGATGTACCACCATCAATATTGTTCCATCTCAAAAACCCTGGGAGAAATAATTTTCAGATCATATATGGTCTCCCTTTGTTGCCAAATCTTGTTCACCCTCCTTTGTTAGCTGAGTACAGCTCTGAAAACCCTTTCCTGCCCCGCCCCCAACTTCTCTTATCTTCTGCTTCGGACCTTGTCATACATCAGTTTATCTTTCAACATACAAAAATGGCATCTTATGAGCAACTTGAGAGGCTCTCTATTTTCATTTCTTCATATCCCCCACAGTTCTGGGTATATATTAAGCTCTTAGTGGTTACCACTAATTGCCAAAATGCTATTTGGGAAATCAAACATTAGAAATGGGTTAAGATCAGCTAATATGTGGCTTAGATGGTAAAGAATCTGTGAGAGACCCGAGTTATATCCCTAGGTTGGGAAGATCCTCTGGAGAAGGGAATGCTACCCATTTCAGTATTCTTGCCTTGAGAATTCCATGGACAGAGGACCCTGGCAGGCTACAGTCCACAGGGCTGCGAAGAGTTGGACACAACTGAGAAATTAACACTTTCACTTTCTTTTCACTTTTAATCATTTTTCTTTCTATTTTAAGTATAATACATATTCATTCTTGAAATATGAAAAATAAAACATAAAGAATTAAAATTACTCAATTCTACTATTCAGAAATACCACTTTCTACATTTTTATCCCTTTTCTTCTTTTTATACACCTCTTGCCATTATTTAAAACATAATTTGGAAAAAAAAAAAAGGAAAACAAAATTTGAATCCTCTACATATAGTCAAGTGTTTCTTTTTCCATTTAATAGAAGTGTTAAAGTTTTCCCCACACCATTAAGTAAATTATGATATATCTAGATATTTTCAAATATTAAAATGATGTCTTAGAACAGCACTTCCCACATTTTCTTGAGCATACATATCACTTGGGATATTGTAAAAATACATGTTCTGGTTCAGTAGTTCTGAGATGGGTTCCAAGAGACTGCATTCCTAACAACCTCCCAGAAGATGCTGATTCTGCTAGTCTGTGGACCACATTCTGAGTAGCAAGGGCTTAGAAGATATATATTCCATTAACGAGGAACACTTAAGTACTTCCCGGTGTTTGTTAGGCTATATGCAGTAAAATATGAAATCAATGGAGTGATAAGAATCCTTACATACAGTGTGGGAATAATACAAATGTTTATTGTGTGCATACTACGGGGGCATACAGACACAAAGATAATTAAAAATCTAACTCCTGGTCAACGTCAATAGGTATCAATGTTTTCAAGACACTAGAATGTTCTATAGTGGTAGAAAGCCCATCACTGGTTTCCAGGGAACAAAAGGAAAGGCAAAAAGGGAGGAAACTTTCAGGGGTGGTGGATGTTCATAACCTTGCTTGTGGTAGCATTTTCATGGATATTTTATATATATGTGAAATCTGTTAAAACAACAGATTGTGCACTTTAAATATATGCAGTTTGCTGTTTGTCAATTATACTTCCATAAAGCTATTTTTTTAAGTATAGGGGAAAAAGTCACAAGATGCATTACAGAAAGGTTGTATTAATTTACATCCTACCAGCAGCATATGCAAGTGCCTGCCTCATTACCTGTCAGCACTATGATTCCTAAAGGAAAGAAACACATAGTGCTTATTTAGAAAGGCAAAACCTCTCATTTGTTTGAATGTGTATGTCTCTAATTACTAACAGACTGAAATATTTTTATGTTGATCAGCTCATCACTCGTTTTTCTTTTGTAATGTGTATCTTATCAAACTATAGGAGCTCTTTACTTAGATATGTCATAAATATATCACCTATTTTTTTTCTCTGGATTAGATGTTTACATTTGTGTGACATAATGCAAATGGACATATTTAAAAAGTTTAAGATCAAAAAATAAAATAAAAACCAAAGCCAACCCTAACACTGCTCAAAACACAACCAAAAAAAGGTCAAGACTCAAAATTAAACATTAAAAAAAAAAAGTCTTTTACATCTATTTCTTTCACAAGATGGCTGACTTATTAGCATAAGACTGCATCAGAAGCAAGTCATATATATAAATGTATCCACCTTTATATCTTTCATATTCACTCTTTCAGTTGGTTAATAAAGTAGGTTATTTTATCCCCTTTAGAGTTTGGTACTAAAATATTTACATATGAATTATTAAACTCCCATCTTTTATTTATTGATCCTAATTGTGTGAGAAATGGGTCCATGAAATCAAACTGGAGTTAAGTGGTTTTTGTTTTGAATCAACTGAATAAATATCAGAAAAGGAAAATATTTATATATTTTCCTGGAGTAGAGAGTAAATCTTAATCCTGAGAAGACTTATATAGTAGTAAATTGTTTTCTTCCCTCTATACCTTCAGTCTCACAAGATTTTTTCAGAATACACAGCAATGAAAAATGCTAATACTAGTAATACCAGTGAAAGAGGAACGCTAGTTCCTCCAAAGAATCCATAAATTTGTACAATCCTTTGAAAATGAGTCATAGTCATTAGAAAAAATTTACATATGTATTTACTATTTAAGAATGAAAATTTTAGTTCCCTAACAGATTTCAACTCTTGTTCTGAAGCTTATAAGATTAAATCATTTGGTCAAGTACATAAAACTAGATGATATCCAATCCGGAATAAAAGTCCAGATTTCCTGATACACAAGCTGCACAGCAGCAGAAAAGGAAATAATGTGGAAATCAATGATGTGGCTGAAACTCCAGAAAAATCAAATTCTTGAACCTTTACTTCCTCATCCATAAAATGAGGGAGGTTGATTAAATGATTGATGTATTTCCTTTCAGCTCTAACCTTTTCTAAATGCAGGGAGGATACACTGATAAAACCTGTGACAGAAGCAGTCATATTGCTAGAGATTTTTTATTGCCAACTTGGGGTTTTCAACTACTTTTCTTGTAACTCTGTATGAGCTCAAGTTCAAATTCCAGCCCTATCCTATTTATATAGCCTTTATAAATAATTTATCCTCTTATTAGATAAGAGGAAATAAGGGTCCCAAGAGATTAATAGCAGCTACATGTCAAACAGTTAAGATAATGGAGAATATACCCAAATACTTAGCAGTGCCCAGCACAGAGTAAGATGTTCAGTAATTGCACGTCTGTGTATTTGGGGTATCTCAGTCCATCCCGGCTGACATTAACAAAATGCCATAGACTGAGCAGCTTATAGACAACAGAAATTTATTTCTCACAAATAACTGTGGGAGAGGTTTGGAAGTCCAAGATCAAGGCTTCGGCAGATTCTGTTTCGTGAGGGCCCCTTTCCTGGTTCACAGATGGTCATCTTCTCACTGACTTCACAGGGAGAAGTGATAGGGAGCTCTCTGAGGCCTCCTTCGTAAGAGAACTAATCCAATTCATGAGACCTCCACCCTTGTGATCTAGTCATCTCCCAATGCTCTACCTCCAAATACTATCACAGTGGGGTTAGGTTTCAATAAATGAATTTCAGGGATGGTGAGTGGGTGAGGCACAAACATTCAGACTTTTGCATGGGGGTAAAATAATACCAACATACACATGGTAAAACCATGGTTCACAGATGGTCATCTTCTCACTGACTTCACAGGGAGAAGTGATAGGGAGCTCTCTGAGGCCTCCTTCGTAAGAGAACTAATCCAATTCATGAGACCTCCACCCTTGTGATCTAGTCATCTCCCAATGCTCTACCTCCAAATACTATCACAGTGGGGTTAGGTTTCAATAAATGAATTTCAGGGATGGTGAGTGGGTGAGGCACAAACATTCAGACTTTTGCATGGGGGTAAAATAATACCAACATACACATGGTAAAACCTGCTATATCCCCAGCAACTCAAATATTAGACAGATAGGCCTATGACAAACATGAACAAGTATTTCCACAAAAGAATTACACACATAACTGAAAAACAGCCCCCAGGTCTGGCTCACAAGAGTTCAGCTATATATATTTAGTTTAAAAGACTTTGTGAAATGGTGAGCGCAGAGCGGAAGAGGGAGAAAGGAAGAAAGGAATGACCTCAACAAAGAGGCAACCCACAGCCTATCAACCTTAAGGAATTTGGACTCCTTGCTATCTCTGTGTTATCTCATCTCTGTTTCTCTTAGTGTGGTCCACAAATCACTTCCACCTAGAATGCTTGTTACAACTGCAGATGCCCGATACTCACTCATTTTTAACATGCTACCTCCTTAATTTTTAGACATTTTTAACTTGCCTTTGACTGTGTGGATCACAATAAACTGGAAAATTCTGAAAGAGATGGGAATACCAGATGAGCTGACCTGCCTCTTGAGAAACCTATATGCAGGTCAGGAAGCAACAGTTAGAACTAGATATGGAACAACAGACTGGTCNGTGATGTTAAAGAGACAGAATCTATAGAACTAGATATTTAACTGGACGGAGGAAGGAAGGGTTAAAATTATTTTCTAGCAGTAGTTTGCATAACTGGGTAGATGGTAAGTCATTGATAAAAAGCAGAAGAGCAGGCTTCATACTGTAGTACTCCTAATACCCTTAAATAACTGGGTACATGCTTGCTAAGTCACTTCAGTCATGTCCGACTCTGTGCAACGCTATGAACTGTAACCAGGCTCCTCTGTCCATGGGATTCTCCAGGCAAGAATACTGGAGGGTGTTGCCACGCTCTCCTTCAGGGGATCTTCCCAACCCAAGGATTTAACCCATGTCTCTGGCATTGGCAGGTGGGTTCTTTACTACTAGTGCCACCTGGGAAGCCCAAAAAACAGTAGGTGAATGTAACATAAAAGAAGGAGCAGATATAGTCGGGGAGTAGTGGCAAAACTATCATAAACATGCTGAGTGCCTATGAGACATTCAGAAGGAGTTGAAAAAATACAAGAAAGAGCATATAAAGATAGATAAGGAAATAGTTCTGAACTGGAGATACAATTTCTACTTGAAACCAAGAGAATGGAGGAGATTATTCAGGAAGAACCATAGAGAATAAAGATAAGATGCCTTGCAGAATGCTAATCTTTTAATGAATTGATAAATGAAAGGAACCTAAAAGTGTAATGAGGAGGAGCCAGAGAAGCAGGAAAAAAAAAAAAAAAAAAAACCTGAAGAATGCCCCCACCATAGTGGGTATTTTGAGTAGAAGGGAGACAAATGCTACCAAGGGTCAAAAAGATAAGCATCAAAAAGTATCCATTGGACTTACTGACATGAAGCTCCTTGGTGACCTTCTAAAGAATTGTAGGAAAAGCCAGATTGCAGTGGAATGAGAAACAGAAGTGAGGAACTGGGGATGGCAAGTGTAAAGAACTGCTTCAAAAAGCTTTAATAGGAAATAGCAGGTAGGAGGCAATAGCTAAATGGAGTCATTGGCTTTTTATTTCTTAGGACAGAAGAAACTTAAATATAATGCGTATATTTAAATATTATGGAAACAGGCCATTAGAAGCAGAGCTAAGATGTTAGAGAGATAACCAATAGAAGTGGAAAGGGGTGGTGTTCAGATCCTAAGTGGTGAGATTAGACCTGGTGAGATTAGAACCCCTCTTCCATCAAAAAGAAGAAAGAAGGTAAGAATGAGTCTAAATGCAGACAGGCTGATAGGTTTGATGGCAGGAGGTTGAGGGATTTCCCAACTGATGCCTTTTTGTATGATTTGGTTTAGTTTGTGTAAAGTAGAAACACAAGCTGGAATCAAGATTGCCGGGAGAAATATCAGTAACCTCAGATATGCAGATGACACCACCTTTATGGCAGAAAGTGAAGAGGAACTAAAAAGCCTCTTGATGAAAGTAAAAGAGGAGAGTGAAAAAGTTGGCTTAAATGTCAACATTCAGAAAAAGAAGATCATGGCATCCGGTCCCATCACTCCATGGGAAATAGATGAAGAAACAGTGGAAACAGTGTCAGACGTTATTTTGGGGGGCTCCAAAATCACTGCATATGGTGATTGCAGAATGAAATTAAAAGGCGCTTACTCCTTGGAAGAAAAGTTATGAGCAACCTAGATAGCATATTCAGAGAAGGCAATGGCATCCCACTCCAGTACTCTTGCCTGGAAAATCCCATGGGCGGAGGAGCCTGGTAGGCTGCAGTCCATGGGGTCACGAAGAGTCGGACACGACTGAGCGACTTTACTTTCACTTTTCACTGTCAGGCATTGGAGAAGGACATGGCAACCCACTCCAGTGTTCTTGCCTGGAGAATCCCAGGGATGGGGGAGCCTGTTGGGCTGCTGTCTATGGGGTCACGCAGAGTTGGACACTACTGAAGCGACTTAGCAGCAGCGGCAGCAGATAGCATATTCAAAAGCAGAGACATTACTTTGCCAACTAAGGTCCGTCTAGTCAAAGCTATGGTTTTTCCAGTAGTCATGTATGGATGTGAGAGTTGGACTATGAAGAAGGCTGAGCGCCAATGAATTGATGCTTTTGAACTGTGGTGTTGGAGAAGACTCTTGAGAGTCCCTTGGACTGCAAGGAGATCCAACCAGACCATTCTGAAGGAGATCAACCCTGGGAACTCCAGTACTTTGGCCACCTCATGTGAAGAGTTGACTCATTGGAAAAGACTTTGATGCTGGGAGATATTAGGGGCAAGAGGAGAAGGGGACTACCAAGGATGAGATGGCTGGATGGTATCACTGACTCGATGGACGTGACTCTGGGTGAACTCCAGGAGTTGGTGATGGACAGGGAGGCCTGGCATGCTGCGATTCATGGGGTTGCAAAGAGTCGGACACAACTGAGCGACTGAACTGAACTGAACTGAAAGCTGAAAGCAGAATTTTCTATTGTCTTCTGATATCGCAGAAACATACTGGAGAGAAGGAAGTAGGCCAAGTTTGTAACAGTAATTGTAGAGAACAGAAGAGAGAGCTGTTAAGGGAAACAGAGGGATCTCCAGAAAGAGTTGGGAGCCAGCTGAGACTCAGTTCAGTTCAGTCGCTCAGTCGTGTCTGACTCTTTGCAACCCCGTGACTGCAGCATGCCAGGCTTCCCTGTCCATCACCAACTCTCAGAGCTTGCTCAAACTCATGTCCATGAGTTGGTGATACCAATTGAGACTGGTGACCATGAATTTATAATGACTCCTCTGCTTTGTTCTACCATGTTTATCCAGGGGTGCCAAGTACATGGAACTCAGGCACAGAAAAGGCAGATTATTGAGCTTATCCAGGGTGAGGGCTAATTTGTCAGAAGCACAGTGAGGCAAGAGAATTTAAGACAAGAGCCAGAGAGTCATCTGAATTAGGGAGCTTTGGATTTGAACTAGACAGGGAGGCTAATGGGAGTTTGAGAAGAGTTGACGACTTAGAAGTCACCATAAGGTTGAAGAACTGGTGACTGGGAGTAACCTGGGAAGAATGCCATAGAGAGGATGCTGCCCTTGGCCCCTGCCCCAGACATCCATTCAATCCCACCCACCTTAGTGGCTGTCACTTTCTCTATGTTGATGACTGCAAAAATCTATATCCTAAGCCATTACATGAGGCCTGTTCTTCAGATTTGAACATGTAGCTGCCTGATGGTCATATCCACTCAGATATACTACAGACATTTCCAACTGCACTTGCCTATAATTGAACCTTCACATCCACAATTTCTCTAGTAAGGTCAGGATCACCTACCCACGCCAAAAAGTTATCCCAGACTCTTCTCTCCCCCTCCACTTCTGCTTCCCACAGCATTCCTGCCACACATACCAGATCCTCCAGTGATTTTACCACTCCTCCCTTTACACTTTGCCTTTTTGTCGCTACTAATGAGTCATTCATTATTAGCAGTTCATGCTTAATTAGTAACCTGGCAGTCTCTTAGAGGATCTGAGGTCTAAAATAGAACTAGAGGAGAATAAATATTCATTAGTCTTTTTTTCTTTCTACATTTTATTACTTATGATTCTGCTCTCCTATGAAATTCATTTTATTTTGCCATATATATATATAAGAAAAATCAAAAGTTTATGTGGTGACAGTTTAAGCTATAACTCTATATAAATACATTGTAATTGTGTGATTAATTCCATAATTATATGACAAATGCTTGGGACTACATGATAATTTCCATGTGATGAAAGAAAATATTGCTAATTTGAACTCTTTTAGGTAGAGCAGATTGCCCATATTATGCGAAAGCAGAACTTTTGGCAGATTATTTACAAAAGAATCTTCCTAATTTCCGGATACATAAAATTACACAACATCCTGATGTTTGGGAGGTAAGAGGCCTTTATAGTTTGTTAAACTCATGTACACATAAAAGTGTGCTCCAGTTTTATTAAATATTAGCTAGTGTATCAGATAGCTTTCCAGTATTGAATTCTCTTGACTCATTGGAAAAGACCCTGATGCTGGGAGGGATTGGGGGCAGGAGGAGAAAGGGACGACCGAGGATGAGATGGCTGGATGGCATCACAGACTCAATGGACGTGAGTCTGAGTGAACTCCGGGAGTTGGTGATGGACAGGGAGGCCTGGCGTACTGCGATTCATGGGGTCGCAAAGAGTCGGATACGACTGCGCGACTGAACTGAACTGAATTGATATTTTGATATTAATAAATCCCTACTTCTCGGGGTGAAAACATTATTCATATTTCTTCCTAGTGCCTAGTAGAACAAATGAGGCCCTAATCAGTAAGTAGAATAAATTTGGCTGTTCTTTTTCCTATAAGAATCCACGTAGCCTGTATGCACTCTTTAACTTTAAATTCTCCTTCGTATTGATTTCTAATGGCATGAGGGACTTGTTTACTTGACATGACCTTCATTTGAATTGAGATGGAAATTTAAGTGAAGGAGTTTCCTTTACTGGGGAGTACTCTTGGGAACAGCATCCTGAGAAAGAAAGAAAGTGGCAGGATTGTGCAGTGGGAGAAGTTGAACTGCCATATAGCACTAACGGGCTTCCCAGGTCACACTAGTGGTAAAGAACCCGCCTGCCAATTCTGGAGACAAAAGACACACAGGTTCGATCCCTGGGAAAGGAAGATCCCCTGGAGGAAGGCACGGCAACCCATGCCGTATTCTTGCCTGGAGAATCCCATGGACAGAGGAACCTGGCGGATTATAGTCCATGGAGTCGCAAAGAGTCAAAGCAACTTGGAAGTGATTTAGCAGGCAAGCACAGCACTGACAGGGAGCTCAGCTGGCCCTACAGGGAACTCTAAAGCTGGTATGACCCTTCAGAGATACCCCCCAAAATCAGCAAGGAGGCCAGGTTTCTATTCTCCGACAGCTAACAGTCATTGGATGTGGGCTGCCCTGGGGAACAGACTTAACCTTAGGCAAAGGAACATCCTTTGGTTGAGGTCAATTTCCAGAGAGATACTTACCACTGAAACATCAGTAGTCAATATCTCGGGTGGCAGAGGGCATGAGTGCGTTGGTCACAAAGGAGGAATGGGGACAACGTGTGACAGGATTTGCTAGTTCAACAGTTGTGCCTTTTGGATCCATGTGCTCCATATAGTAAGTTTCACACTATCTTGGAACAGCTCTTCCAGGATTCTGGTTAACTTTATAAGAAATTGTTGTTGTTCAGTCGCTAAGTCATTTCTGAGTCATTGTAACCCCAGGAACTACAACACAGCAGGCTCCCCTGTCCTTCACTGTCTCTCTGAGTTTGCTCAGACTTTTGTCCATTGAGTCAGTGATGCCATCCAGCCATCTCATCCTCTGTCGAAGTTGAGTTGAAGTTTAGTTAAATGACCGTAGCCGCCACTGCACATCATTTCAGCACCGTAACTGACACTTCCTCACATTTCTCCTCTTCTATCCTTTGTGGAGCCCCCTCACCCTCTGCAGATCCAGGTGACGTAGTAGGTGTGGTGACTTCTACCTGTATCCTTAGCAGCCCAAGCTCTCATCTCAATTCCTTTTTCAGGATGGGACTGCTGTGCTTGCCCATTTGCTGAAAAAACTGAGCAAGCCACTACCAAGGTGTGCAGGTATCAGTCTCTCAGCTGGTGCCTGCACCTTCGGTGGGCTGTTCCATCCACTAATCACACTGCAAGATGGTACCATACATGACAGGGCCAGTGGACCCCTAGTTACATGCCCAAAGCCATACATCCTTTCCTCTGCAGTGGGCTTTTTGGTTCAAAGTGATGTTATGCAGGAACCATGTGGTAGGTTCAATTCAGTCACTCAGTCATGTCTGACTCTTTGTGACCCCATGGACTGCAGCATGCCAGGCTTCCCTGTCCATCACCAACTACCAGAGCTTACCCAAACTCAGGTTAAACATTTTCAAAGGTGTTGAACAGGGTGCTGGCCAAAGTCTTATAAGCAATAAAGGTAATTCTCTACCCAGAATATATGTTGATTAAAATCGAGATGAATCACTTCTCTTTCCAGGGAAGAGGGATCCAGTGTAATCAGTTTGCCACCAAGAGGCTGGTTGTAGTCTTCGAGGGATAGAGCCGTTAACAGGAAGTCAGCATTAATGGCAATAGCAATGGCTGCGTTAGCTCTGTTGAGTGATAACTTGCTTTCTTGGGCTGTTGCACAACTTTTTCATGTCTCCACTGTGCCTTCAGCTGTCTAAGTTTTCTTACTGTTGGGGTTGCTTAGTGCTTCTTTCACAGTAGACGTCCTCTGGTGGGCACTGCCCCCTGTCTTCTTTTATTTCAGAATTCTATCATCCCAGTTTCTAGGGGGTCCAGCTCTTTTATAACAGCATGACCTTTAACAACCGTGGCCCAGAAATGACAGCCACACGGGGCTTCTCAGTGATGCTGAGACCCTTCTCACGGGTGCATTCCTTGTCACTCGTGAATGTAGTGTCCTCCAGGCTGTCCAGAGGACACAGTAGACTAGTGAGTTGCCAGCCCTCCATTGTAACATATCCACTGTAACGAGCCCATTTTTTTCTAAGCTTTTTCATCCCTTCTTCCATGGTCTTTCCTGACAGTTCTGGCATTTCCGTTTTGCTTCATCCCTTCCTCAAAGCTTTGAAGAACTGTCCTAGCAGCATGTTACACACTCTTCTGAGTGCACCTTTGTCAGGGTGCACTCCTGCATAGAAGAGTGACTCCCTCTGACAAACTCTGTCATGCAGGTTTAGTTCCCCTCCTAATTCAGCTCCCTCAGGGGCCAGTTCTAAACATACTCTCCCAGCTCCTGCCAGGACACCCGCCTATTGCTGAAGCCCTTTGAGGTAGAGTTCCTTTCTTCCAGATTCCCAGTACTTCACTGGTGAGCCTAGGTTGCAGCTGGAGGGACCATGGGAGACTCATCATGGTGAAAACGTCAACAAGAGAAATCGATTTCTAAGATGTTGTTTGTAAGGTAGCCTCATTCCGCACACCTCCACAGGCAAGAATGTTGCCACATAGTTTTTACCCATAGCAATGTTGCGCTCTTTCTCTCTGCAGGTATTGTCATTGAAAGGCCTGGTGTGTGCAAACCATATAATGATGATTTAAACTTTTTACTCAGTAAATATTATCAGAAATCCCCAGATAATTTTAGCTCACTAATTCAGTCTAAAAAATATAAACTATACTCACATATTTGGAAAGCAATATCAAATTTATGTGGCCCTAAGACCAGAGACAGCTCATACAAAAGACCATTTGAGTCAGAAAATTTGGCTTCTATTTTAAGCTAAACACTTACACTTCAGGTCTGCTCAGGAAAGAGAGCGACTTTCAATACCCTTATTTGGTCAATGAATTTGAAGAATGTTCTTTCTTACTTGATTAATTTGTTACTCAACTCATCATTATTTCTATATTTATATTTTACAGTTTAAAGATATCTAAATTTTATTATATATACACAGAGGTGGTAAAAAAAAAATCACTACAATTTTACTGTGTGAACTCCTGAATTGAATTCCAAGACAGAATGTGTAACTTCTCATGGACAATATTATTCCATAGGAGTGGCTGAAAGATTTGTGCAAAAAGAATAGGTGGAGTCACAACAAGTCCCCTATCATCTGGAGAGAGCTGTTGGATCGTGGAGGAAAGGGTTTGCTTTTGGGAGGATATAACGAGTTCCTAGAACATGCCCAGGTATAAAAATTAAGTTGACTTATCTGTCTAAAACATTATTGATTTGTTATTGTATTTTTCAGACGTTTTCTTTATAAGGTATTCTCTCAGCTCTCTTTTTACTCTGTTTGGGCTTGAAACAAGAACTTTCCATTACAGCCATTGTCAGCTATCCTGGTGTTGATTTTTTTTCTTTCCCGATATTTAGCTTTACTATGGTGTCACCTCTAGTATGACGACTGAGCTGATGAAGAGAGTTGCTCAGGAAAACCTGGGGACACATATAGAAAAAGAGCTGGAGAATGAATCCCTGAAAGGCCTTGTTAACCCCTTGCAGGTCTGGATCACCAGGTGGGACCATCAAATCCCAGGATTTGGGAGACTGGCTTTTTATGTTTAGAAAGGAAAAATGATGTGGAATTAATTACATGATGGAAGAATATCTGAATGTCAAGTTTGAGATTTGTATGTAGGTATAGGACTGTTATAGATACATAGTATATGTATATGCATATATATCACCTAATATAGCCCCATATATGAGTTCTAGAACTTTTCCGGTGGCTCAGTCCGTAAGGAATCCGCCTGCAATGCAGGAGACCTGGGTATGATCCTTGAGTCAGGAAGATCCCTTGGAGGAGGAAATGGCTACCCACTCTGGTATTCTTGCCTAGAGAATCCCGTGGACAGAGAAGCCTGGTGGGCTACAGTCCATGGGGTTACAGTCCATTCAGCGACTAAATCACCACCATGAGTTCCAAACTACATATAGTTTTAATGTGTATGTAATATGCATGTAATGCACATACATACTGAATCTAAGAGCAGCTTTATAGCAAAGATATTTACTTTGCATAACTGTCTCCAGCCCTCCTGCCCCTCTCTCTGTGTGTCTCATGCTGTCTGTCCCCATACCACCCTTCCTTTCCCCTTGGTTCCTCACCCCCCGCTCCATTTTCCTGACTGCTGCCTTCTTCCTCTCCCACACGTGCTAGCACCGTCCTCATCCTTGGGTCTTCCCAATGCGCTCATTCTCTGTAACCTCCCCTCCTCTCACTCCTGCCCCTTCTTTCTTTTCCTCTTTCTCACTTTCATCACTCTCGCTCTCATGCTGGGTGGACTCATTCAATGTTTGTCACTGCTTTTTCTCTCTTTCTCTGCACTGTGTCTCTCTTTGTCTCTTTTGCTGTCCATCTTACTGTATCTCTTCCTCTTCCTTTCCTTTCCTCACCTCTTAATCTGTCTCTCACACTGCCCTTTTTACTGCTTATGTGTGTATTTTAATATTCAGGCTCAGCTGAAAAATTATGTGTTATGAAATATTCCAAATGCTATAAGAACTGAAAATGATGTGATACCCATACATGAACCAAACACCCAGATTTAATATTTCATCTGCTTTAGATATTTTTAAAGGATTAAAATGGCACAGATGCTCTTGAAAACCCCATTGCAGCTCTCTCCAAACCCAGAATGAAAACCAAAAGTGCCCAAATGTATTCCTGAAGTCCCCTAACGGTAATGAGGTCGTTAGGGCTCTCATTATCAGCCAGGCTATAGAGTGCTCAAATACTGGCTGAATTGTGAGTACGGATACATGACACCTTGCCTGTGTTCATCTGAACGAATAACACTTTCACACTTTCAAACATGAAATTACAGTAACATGACAGTTCTTTTAAATTTTACTTTCTGCCTGTTCTATTTAATTGAAAAAGCCTTATAAACAAGTACACTTCTTACCTTGGGATTGTTTTCCGATAACCAAAACAAGAAGTTAGCAGGGAGAAATTTTTTGTTTTACTTTTGATTCCTAGCCTTAAAAATATCTGTGTAGCTGTGTATGTCAATTTAAGATACTAATCAAATATTAACGCACATACAGAAAAATACATATTAAGAATAGAGCCTGAAAAGGAGCCAAAGATTTAACTATTCATAATCTGACTTTCCATTTTTATTAGTGCGTCATCTCTTGCCTGCTACCATCTAATTCCCATCTTGACAAGTGGTGAAGTGTTTGGACCACAAACAGAAATCAGCATAAACCTATTTGACAATAAGCACACAGAAGAAAAACTCATAAGCCACAAACAAGAGGCTGAGGATCTGGCGTCACCCTACCTCCAGATGTGTCCATCTGCACCCAAGCAGAAGAGGCCTTCCACGGGGCCCACGTGATCATCATCCTGGATGACCACGTGGACAAGGAGATATACAGTCTGGAAGACTGCATTCGCAGCAGAGCTCCTCTGTGCCAGCTCTACGGATCCTTGATTGAGAAAAATGCTCACAATTTTGCCAAAATTGTTGTGGGAGGGAAAACCTTTGTGAATCTCAAAACAGCTTTACTTATGAAATATGCCCCAACCTTTGCCCGCAATATTATCGCGGTGGCCTTGGGTGTGGAAGGCCAAGCGAAGGCAGCACTGGCCAGGAAACTGAAAACTACTCCCTCATGTGAGTGAGCTCAAGTTTCCATGTCTGGTTTTTAACAGATACCACAGCAGCAGGTTCCAAGAAGAACCTGTCCCTTCTAAAATCAGTCAGGATATCTGGACTAGAAAGTATGGAGCAGATGCCAAGAGTTTCTGATTGTGTGATTTCAGCACTGTGCAAATATTTTAATTGTTGTTGTAGTTCAGTCACTCAGTTGTGTCCAGCTCTTTTGTGACCCCATGAAATGCAGGCTTCTCTGTCCATCACTATCTCCTTGAGTTTTCTCACATTCATGTCCATTGAGTCAGTGATGCCATCCAACCATCTCATCTTCTGTCACCCTCTTCTCCTCTTGTCCTCAATCTTTCCCAGCATCAGGGTCTTTTCCAATGAGTCAGCTCTTCACATCAGGTGGCCAAAGTATTGGAACTTCAGCTTCAGCATCAGTCCTTCCAGTGAATATTCAGGGTTGATTTCCTTTAGGATTAACTGGTTTGATCTCCTTAGCTTTTATGACTAGCTGATCTTTTAACATCATTATAAAAATTAAGAAACAAATGTTTAAATAATAAGATTCCTATTTTTCAAGTAGTAATTTGAAACTTAATATTCAATTTTTTCCCCGCATGAGAACAGTTATCTAAGGTCATCAGTGTTTTTTAAAAAATATTCAGGGCTCTGTTAAAATGGTCCTACCCCACTTCCCAGCTGTGTACTTAGGGAAATCACTTAACCTTACTGTACTTTACTTCTTCACCTATAAAATCAGGATGTGAGTACCACCTACCTCCTAGAATTGATGTCAAGACTCAAAGAGATAGCATTTCAGGAGGGCTTGGAGGAGTGCCTGGCACATGGTAACGGTAAGGATAGTAAACTTGTTAAGAGGATTATGCTATCTCATCAGTTTCTGTTCCTAGTAATGTTTGGGCTGGTAGACTCAAGAATCATAAGAGGATGAGACAGAGTCAGAAGTTGAATTGTGTTTAAAGGGAGCACAGGAGAAGCAGAAAAGGGGAAAAAAAAAATGGAGACCAATTGGGACAAAGAAAGGGAAATGATAGAGGGATAGCAGTTGAAGAGGAGTGGCAGGGAGGAAGTTGGCAATGACAGAGTTAAAATGATGTGAACTAGGTGAGCCTTCACGGAGAATCATTTCAGGAAAATTCCAGATGCCAAGAAGGTAGCAAACATTTTCAGAATTTTCCTTGAGTTTAGTCACACAAAAACCTGTTTCTCAGACCTAGTGCACTGGAACGCTTACTTGGGATGTTTTCCATACAGTTGAGTTCAGTCGTTCAGTCGTGTCTGACTCTTTACCACCCTATGAACTGTAGCACACCAGGCCTCCCTGTCCGTCACCAACTCCTGGAGTGCATTCAAACTCATGTCCATCGAGTCGGTGATGCCATCCAACCATCTCATCCTCTGTCGTCTCCTTCTCCTCCTGCCTTCAAGTCTTTCCTAGCATCAGGGTCTTTTCCAGTGAGTCAGTTCTTCGCATCAGGTGGCCAAAGTATTGGAGTTTCAGCTTCAACATCATTCCTTCAAATGAACACTCAGGACTTATCTCCTTTAGGATGGACTGGTTGGATCTCCTTGCAGTCCAAGGGACTCTCAAGAGTGTCTTCCAACACCACAGTTCAAAAGCATCAATTCTTCAGTGCTCAGCTTTCTTTAGAGTCCAACTCTCACATCCATAGATGACCACTGGAAAAACCATAGCCTTGACTAGAAGACCTTTGTTGGCAAAGTAATGTCTCTGCTTTTTAATATGCTCTCTAGGTTGAGCATAACTTTTCTTCCAAGGAACAAGCATCTTTTAATCATGGCTACAGTCACCATCTGCAGTGACTTTGGAGCCCCCCAAAATAAAGTCTCTCACTGTTTCCCATCTATTTGCCGTGAAGTGATGGGACCAGATGCCATGATCTGAGTTTTCTGAATCTTGAGTTTTAAGCCAGCTTTTTCACTCTCTTCTTTCACTTTCATCAAGAGGCTCTTTAGTTCTTCACTTTCTGCCATAAGGGTGGTGTCATCTCCATATCTGACATTATTGATATTTCTCCCAGCAGTCTTGATTCCAGCTTGTGCTTCATCTAGCCCAGCGTTTCTCATAATGTACTCTGCATAGAAGTTAAATAAGCAGGGTGACAATATACAGCCTTGATGTACTCCTTTCCCAATTTGGAACCAGTCTGTTGTTCCATGTCCAGTTCTAACTGTTGCTTCCTGACCTGCATACAGGTTTCTTACAAGGCAGGTCAGGTGGTCTGCTATTCCCATTTCTTTCAGAATTTTCCAGTTTGTTGTGATCCACACAGTCAAAGGCTTTGGCATAGTCAATAAATCAGAAATAGATTTTTTTCTGGAACTCTCTTGCTTTTTCAATGATCCAGCAGATGTTGGCCATTTGATCTCTGGTTCCTCTGCCTTTTCTAAAACCACTTTGAACATATGGAAATTCACAGTTCACGTACTGTTGAAGCCTGGCTTGGAGAATTTTGAGTATTACTTTTCTAGTGTGTGAGATGAGCACAATTGTGTGGTAGTTTGAGCATTGTTTGGCATTGCCTTTCTTTGGAATTGGAATGAAAACATCTTTTCCAGTCCTGTGGCCCCTGCTGAGTTTTCCAAATTTGCTGGCATATTAAGTGCAGCACTTTCACAGCATCATCTTTAAGGATTTGAAATAGCTCTACTGGAATTCCATCACCTCCACTAGCTTTGTTCATAGTGATGCTTCCTAAGGCCCACTGACTTCACATTCCAGGATGTCTGGCTCCAAATGAGTGGTCATACCATTGTGATTATCTGTGTCATGAGATCTTTTTTGTATAGTTCTGTGTATGCTTGCCACCTCTTCTTAATATCTTCTTCTGTTAGATCCATACCATTTCTGTCCTTTTTTGTGCCCCTTTGCATGAAATATTCCCTTGGTATCTCTAATTTTCTTGAAGAGACCTCTAGTCTTTCCCATTCTATTGTTTTCCTCTATTGCTTTGCACTGATCACTGAGGAAGGCTTTCTTATCTCTCCTTGCTGTTCTTTGGAACTCTGCATTCAAATGGGTATATCTTTCCTTTTCTCCTCTGCTTTTCACTTTTTTAAAAGTGACAGAAAGTCTACTCAAAGAGACAGAAGTCAGACAGAGAGTGTTTTCCCATATAAGAGTGCAGGGGTAGTTCTTATTTCAGGCGTAGCCAGATGCTGGAATTCAAATGATGATGTCAAGCCTGGGTTGTGCTCTCACTTGGCTCATCACTCAGCTCTGCTTTCTGTCACTTTGTTCTGATTCTCAGACTGACTTTCTCTAAAAAGTGGCAAAATGGCCCCTGGCATCATTGTTCAACAACCCTATGGGGAAAAAAAAAAAAAAAAAAAGAAATTCTCTTAACTCTTTGTATAAAATCTAGCAGAATATTTTGTCATTGGCTACGCTTGGACCATGTGTTGTTGTTCGGTAGCCAAGCTGTGTCTGAGTCTTTGCAACCCCATGGGACTATAGCACACCAGGCTTCCCTGTCCCTCACCGTCTCCCAGAGTTTGCCCAAGTTCATGTCCATTGAATCCGTGATGCTATCCAACCATCTCATCCTCTGCCACCCTCTTCTTTTGCCTTCAATCTTGGACCATGTGCCCGTCTCCTGATCAGAGATCAGGAGATCTGTTCAACTCTTGTGATCAGAACAGATCATGTGATCAGAAATCTGGAATCTAGGTCTCGTACCCATTGATAGACTTGAGGTATGAGAACAGCTTTACCCAAACCAAATGGGCGAAATTGGGTAAGGGTACCTTAAAGAAAAACCTGTATGCAGTTAAAGAAAAAAAAAACAGAGATGTTAGGGGGAAAAAAGCAGATGTCCATTATAATGTTCTCTAGTTGGACACGACTGAGTGACTTCACTTTCACTTTTCACTTTCATGCATTGGAGAAGGAAATGGCAACCCACTCCAGTGTTCTTGCCTGGAGAATCCCAGGGATGGGGGAGCCTGGTGGGCTGCCGTCTATGGGGTCACACAGAGTCGGACACGACTGAAGCGACTTAACAGCAGTAGCATAACTTAAGGCATTTAGAACCATAAAGGGCCTTGAAGCTTACAAGAAAAAATCTTTTTCTTACTGCCTGCCTTTGAACACAACTCTATAAGAGTGTGGTAAATGAAACTGCTGTAGCCATTTTTGGACTGTGAGGGGAAGGCCAAGACGGTAACATCTTTGAGCTGCTGAACAAACACCAGTGTCACTGCCTACCTTGACTTATTATTTGAGAAAAGTGAACTTCCAGTTAAGCTAAGTCAGAAGGATATTCTGTTACTTGAAGCCAACAGGAAACTTAGCTCATACAGAACAGGGAAGAATTCTATCACCATACTAGAAAGTGGTGTGAAATTATAAAAAATTAAGTTTTTAAGGACATAAGTTGATAAATCAATAATGCCTTCTTTCCCCTTGGATACATTTGTAAAAAATCTACAATCCCCATTTCTCTCTAACTGCATCCTCTTCTTTTTCTTCGAAGTACGTATCATGTTTTTAGTAGTTATTTTCTCACTCACTCCCCCCCACCCCCAGAATATTGCAAGAATTTGGGCTGATTTGTTTTCTTCTGAGCCTCCCATCTCAAAGTACCTCCTACGTACAAGCTGATTCAGTAACTGTGGATTAAGGTGTTCCTCAGGGGTCCTCTTATTTCAACACCCCCATGTTGCAGGAAACAAACACCATGCAGGGAGTCAAGTGACTTGCCCAAATTTTCATTCCAGTCTAGAATCAAGGACTCACTGTCAGAATCAAACAGATTAAAAAAAA
The DNA here is from genome assembly GCA_006408695.1 of Aepyceros melampus. Lineage (NCBI taxonomy): Eukaryota > Metazoa > Chordata > Mammalia > Artiodactyla > Bovidae > Aepyceros > Aepyceros melampus. The sequence goes on from SJXQ01006476.1 coordinate 89,526, forward strand.
AAAAAAATCCTCTTCATGGCAAGAGTGGTGACGTTAGGACCACAGCAGGGGTTTCATTTTCAGTAGCAGTTTCACTCAGGGAGCATTTCAGTGTCTCCTAAATTCAGCCATGTGCCCATACCACCCACAACCATTGTTAAGAACGGCCAGACCCTGGCGATTAAGGAGATGATCCACATCATTTGCAGAGTTTTAGGGAGCATGAAATTGTCTGTTTTAAAAGGACCAATTGTAAAACAAGCACACAAACAGAAAGGCTGCAGGCCATTTTTTATGTTACATTATTTTTAAATTTTCTTTTCTTCACAGGCATCAAAGATGTGATCATTTGGGGTAATATTAGTGGAAATAACTACGTTGATCTGAGAAAAGCCAAGGTTTACAGATATGAGAGCGCTATTTGGGGACCTCCGCACTATTCACGCCCTGTTTTAAGCCTGCTTTTTGATCGGTATGGTATCTCTTTAAGTGAAGTATTCTAACAAGATTGAATAAACATATAATAATTGTTATAATCTTTTAAAAATCACCTTAGAAATCTGTGTACAAAAATAACCTGACATTGTTCATACTCAGTCTCATTTATGCTTTCTATTGAAGAAGCAAAGAAAATTCCACAGAATTTCAACCAGTCAGACCCCACCTCCAGTTTATTTGATTTTGGAATTATGAATTTTTATATTTCAGATTATCCTTAAAGTGGTTCACATATTCCATTAATGTTATTGCTAAAGCAAACCTATATAAAGTGCTTAATGCAAAGACAGAGATATGTGTTCAAATCAAAACTAGTTGGATCAAGCTTCGAGAATTAGGAATTCAGGTGAGCAGGTCCAGGCCAAGCTGGGTGCTCACGCTCAGGAGAGACAGAATCGAGACGCACAAAGAAGCATTGTCTCTGGAGCCAAGCCACCTGGGTTGGAATTCTCATTCAGTCACTTATTAGCTGTGTGACTTCAGAGAAGACTTAGTGTCTCTGTGCCCCGATTTTTCCGTGTGCCAACTGGAATGGTAACAGAGTACAGGCCTTACAGAGTTCCTGGAAAGACGAAATGGATTAAGACAGGCAAGGCCCTCAGAACTGTGCCTGTCACAGTCAGCACCACCATCACAAAAAAAGTATGGGAAGAATAGAGGGAGGGACGCATTTGGAACTTTTTTCTAAACTTTGCAGTACTTTCCACATGCAGTGCATGCATGTGGTAGCACATGCATTTCATCACCCCTTTCTTCCCTTCCCGTCCTTCACCCATGCCTAGAGCTTGTGATCTTGAGCTCACCTTCTTGGAGTGCAGTTCCTGCGGTTCCACTGAATGGCTCCCTAACGGGGCCAGCATCTCCTGGAGCTATTGTGCTGGCTCAACAGGGACGGCCTTCTCATGCTTGTTCTAGTCCAGCTGGACTATTCCCTGAGTTTTTAAACTTCAGATTAGAAAAGCTTAAGAATTCCTTACTTCCCAATATGAGGAAGTCAGCATTTCACGATATTTTGTTTAAAATGAAAAGATACCCCTGGCTCCAGTAGCCTCTACGTAGAATCCATTCTTTGTGATGAAACTGCTCTTGCAGCCTTCGGCCACTCTTCTGTGTTCGTATTTATTTTATCATGGTTTTTTTTAGTTTGAAGCTTTAGGACTCCTTTCTGCCCTGTTTCGTTACTTTTCAGTTGACTCTTTATGGGATTGAAGAAGTTTGAAGAGGGATTCAGGAAGTCATATTTCTGTTTTGTGGAGGTGATTTCTTGTGTTTAGATGCACTGACCCACGGAACATTCTTTTTCATTCCCAGTCCTTTCTCCATTGTAAAATCGTTTCCTTCTCTCCTCACAGGGAGTGGGTAAGCAGAGAGTTTGTGCTAAGTCTTAAAACGCTGACCGCCACAGGAAGACGATTTGGAGGCATGTTAGCTGCACACAGTATAGCCACTACGCTGAAGTACTGGTGCCATGGCTCACCCCCCGGGGAGATTGTGTCTCTAGGAGTATTGAGCGAAGGTAAACCTGGCTTTTTTCATATCTTATGATGACTACCACCTCAATGTATGCCTTGTGCTCCTACTTTTGAGTCCTCACCTGTCTGCCTCTTTACAGGCTTTGTGAGCTATCTGGATGTTCACAATTCCATAATCATGCATGCACGCATGCATTCCTTCACTCGCCCATTCAGCAGTGCCACAGTAGTTTGTGTGTATGTGCTGGGAGCACACCCAGGGAGAAGGCCTGGCTTCTGCCTTTTAGGAAACTCACAGCAGAGAAATGGAGAAAGAAATGGCAATCCACTCCAGTACTATTGCCTAGAAAATCCCATGGACAGAGGAGCCTGGTAGGTTACAGTTCATGGGTCGCAAAGAGTCGGACACGACTGAACTACTTCACTTCACAGCAGAGAAAAGGAGAGTCACACATGTCAATGAAATCATTCTGTTGCGTTTTTCTCACTGTTTCCCAGCTGAGGAAGGGAAAGCAAGCTTAGTTTTCAGTAGGCAGCAGGAAGAATCAAGACAGGCATCATAAAGGAGGGGACACTTCAGAAGTGTCACCTGCAAGTGTGAGTCATGTTTCCCTGACAGACAAGTATGGGAAAAACACCTGGGTGCAGGAGCAAAGACGCAGATACAAAGGGCAAAAGCAGATAAAAGCAAAGATACAAAGGGCACAGCTCTTTGGGTACCAGGCAGCAACAGGAATGTGGAAAGTTTGCTCTCCATCTGCAAAAGATGTGCATATAGTTTTATATCCTTACTATTTTAATCTGCTAAAAACTGTACAGAGCACTTCTGTGTTTAAAATATAGGAAAGAAAGAATAGCTGATGCTCTACCTAGAATGTAGGCTCTACCTAGAGTATCTCTTACCTTACAGCGTTCTGTTCTCCCTGAGCAAAGCCCATTCATTCCCAAAGCTCCAGGCCTAGGTCTCACTGCTGAGCCTTGCCCTGTCAGACATTGCCCGCTGGATGTCATGTGGTCACTTCAAACTGACATACACCAAATTAAACTTGTTGTCTCGCTCCTCGATGTGATCCACCACTTGTATCCTTTATGTTACTAATGGACCATGATTCTTCCCCTTGTTTCAGTGACTATGGTGCAGCTCAAGGAAGTCTGCCCAAATCCTGCAAGTCAGAATTCATGTCTGTCTCTCCTCTGTACTCACATAGCATGTGTTCCTCTGTCGAAGAGGATATCACAGCCCACCTTTACGGATGGGCTGTTAGCCTCATGTGTCCTCTCCGTTAGAGTTCATCTTCCCTGGTGGCTTAGAGGGTAAAGCGTCTGCCTGCAATGCGGGAGACCCAGGTTCAACCCCTGAGCTGGGAAGATCCCCTGGAGAAGGAAATGGCAACCCACTCCAGTACTCTTGCCTGGAAAATCCCATGGATGGAGGAGCCTAGGAGGCTGCAGTCCATAGGGTCACAAAGAGTCGGACGTGACTGAATGACTTCACTTTCACTCTGAGGGCAGGGCCTTGGCTGGGTCTTCTTGTTGCTCCTTCATGGGCAGACTCTCAAAGAGTCTTGTTCAATTAAAGTGAAAGTGCACTAACCCATCATGTGAATTCAAATCACTGTCACCTTTGTAGTGAATTAGGCATTTAAAACCTCACCTTTTTTTTGTAAAAAGTTTAATTAGGAGGTCCCTGGTGTAATTAGGGAGTGGTTACTACTCCGTGCTTCCATTGCAGGGGGCATGAGTTCCCTGGTCAGGGAACTAAGATTCCACATGGCCAAAAGTTTAGTTTATCTCTATAGGAATTCACCAATAAGTGCTCAATGCTGGGGGCATGTGAGGTGAGAAGCAAATGATCATTGTGTCCCTGAGATGGTACCACATAAATAAGCTCCCACTGCAGTATTCTTGGGCTTCCCTGGTGGCTCAGACAGTAAAGAATCCACCTCCAATGCGGGAGACCTAGACTCAATCCGTGGATTAGGAAGATCCCCTGGAGGCGGGTATGGCAACCCACTGCAGTATTCTTGCTTGGAGAATCCCCATTGGACAGAGGAGCCTGGTGGGCTACAGTCCATGGGGTCACACAGAGTCGGACATGACTAAGCACAGCATAGCACAGTGTGTAATGTCAATCCCATCCTCCTAATTTATCCCTCCCCTCTTTGGTAACCATGAGTTGTTTTCTATGTATGTGGGTCTACTTCTGTTTTATAAATAAGTTCATTTGTATCCATTTTTTTAATATTTCACATATAAGTGATACCATATGATATTTATCTTTGTCTTAGTATGATAATCTCTAGGTCCATCCGTATTACTGCAAATGGCATTATTTCATTCTTTTTTATGGGTGAGTAGCATTTCATTATAATATGTTAACACATCTTCTTTATCCGGTCATCTGTCAATGGATGTTTAGGTTACTTCTACATCTTGGCTATTGTAAATAGTACTGTGAATTTGGAATGCATATATCTTTTCAAATTAGAGTTTTCTCCACAAACATGCCCAGGAGTGGGATTACAGGATCACATGGTAACTTTATTTTTAGTTTTTTAAGGAACCTCCACACTGTCCTCCATAGTGACAACATTTCTGATGACTAGAATGGTGTGAATAATTTTCCTACTTGATTGAGCCATGAAAACAGGAGGCATTTTATCTGAAAGTTGCTCAGTTAGTAATAAACATTATCAGTCTTTTTATTTGGAGCACATTTAAACTGGGAACTGGAATTGTGAGAAAATCACCAGCTCTCCTTCCCAGTGCTCGCTCCTTGGCTCTGTGATTGCAATCGTAGGTTGGAAGAGCAAAGGCCAGATTGGACAAGTGTCTGGGGCTCAGGGGCTACCTAGAGGCCCAAGGAAAAACTAAGGAAGCAGACAAAAGGAATCCAGACAAGGTAGGAGAGAAGGACTGCGTTAGTCCCCAAGGCAGGGGCAGGCCATCTGAACCCAGCAGAAATGAAAGGGATAAAGAGGGAACAGCAGAAGTTTAGGCCCACTATTATCATTAAAAACCATGTCATTAAAAGCTGTGTCTGTCCTTCTCTACAGTGTCACCAGGAGGCTTTATTTATCTGAGTGCTTTTGTGTTGCTTTGCTTTGTGTTTGTTCCCTGCAGGCCAGTTTGGTATTCCTAAAGGGATGTCTTTTCTATGCCTGTGAAATTTGAGAATGGAACTTGGGTGGTTCTTACAGATCTCAAAAATGCAGAAATAAGTCAACAAGTAATGACCAGAATGGCAAATGATCTAATTCAGGTAATGTCAGAATAGCCACAAAGAAACTGACTTTAATAATGGCCTTAAATGGATTCCCCTAGATAAAAAGGCATACACTGTTTTACTGTGGTTTCAATTTGCATCTTATTCCTAGGAACATTAGAAGGCCATAAAAGTTTGGAGAAATCAGCAGAAGATCACTGCTTATTTGATTGTGTAATTTCTAGTATGTTAAAGATAGTAGCTGGTTACTTAAATATCCAGAATCAAAGTACGTTTCTAGTAAAGAATGATTAGGTTACTAATGTGATCATTTAATTCTCTGATTATAAAATTTTTGCAAAATTTTCCCACAGGAGCAACTTGTTGCACTTGGAGAGTTGGCAAATTTCCAGCCATGTCAATCAGGTAATCTATTAGATATGATATTTTATAGGGCTGCTATTAAAATAGTATTAAAATATGTGTTAAACAAAATCACTATTTAATATAAATAAATATAATCCATATTTCATCACTTTTCAGGTAAATTATTGACAAAATAAACTATAGGTTTAGTGTACCCTTTGAAATAAAGTATCTGATAAGAATGCTAAAGAAATCACACCTTAAAATGTTTTTCTTTTGCTTATTTATTTTTGGCTCTCTGGGTCTTTGTGCTGTGTGTGGGCTACTCTCTAGATGCAATATGTAGTCTTCTCATTGCAGTGGCTTCTCTTGTTGTGGGACACAGGCTCTAGGCTTGCAGGCTTTAGTAGTTGTGGCACATAAGCTCAGTAGTTATGACACACGGGCTTAGTTGCCTCATGGCACTTGGAATCTTCCTGGACCCGGGATCAAACCCATGTCCCCTGCATTGGCAGGCAGATTCTTATCCCACTATGCCACCAAGGAAGTCCAAGAAACCCCATCTTAATACCACTATTCCCTATTCCCTTATAAACTTGTGTATTGTTGTTCTTCAGTCACTAAGTCATGTCCATGTGACCCCATAGACTACAGCCCACCAGGCTCCTCTGTCCATGGAATCTTACAGGCAAGAATACCAGAGTGGGTTGCCATTTCCATCTCCAGGGGGTCTTCCCAACCCAGGGACCAAACCCAAGTCTCCTATGTTGGCAGGCAGATTCTAACCATATATATTAGTTTCCTAGAGCTGCCGTAACAAAGTACCACACATGGGTGGCTTAAAACAACAGAACTTTATTCTCTCACAGTCCTGGGGACCAGGAGACCTAAATCAAGGTGTCAGCGAGGCCACACTCTCTCTCTGAAGGCTCTAGGAAAGAATTCTTCCATGCCTCTTTTACCTTCCGGTGGTGATGATTGGCATGCTTGACTTGTAGCTGCCTCATTCCAGTCTCAGCCGTTGTCTTCACAAGTCTGTCTTCCCTCTGTGTGTACCTGTTTCCAGATGTTCTCTTGGGAAAAACATCAGTCATTGCCTTGGTTGTTGTTCAGTCTCTCAATCGTGTCAGACTCTGAGATCCCATGAACTGCAGCACGCCAGGCTTCCCTGTCCTTTACCATCTCCGAGAGTTTGCTCAAATTCATGTCCATTGAGTCAATGATGCCATCCAACCATCTCATCCTCTGTCACTCCCTTCTCCTCCTGCCCTCCTCCTAGCATTGTCTTGGGAGCCCATCTTAATCCAGTCTGACCCCATCTTAACTTGATTATATCTGCTAAAACTGTATTTCCAGGGAAGGTCACATTTGCTGATACCAGGGATCAGGAATTCAACATATCTTTTAGTATATTTGTGAAACTCACAATACTTACAACTACCTTTAGGTAACTTTAAAAAATCACTTTCAATAAGCTTAGTTTTCTTGTTGATATTTTCTCTAATTGTAAACTCACAAGGAAGTGTTCTCATCTTTCTTTCCTTACAGAAAACCTCATCTAAAGTATGAAAATACCAAAATAAATAAATAAACTTACTTTAAGAAAGAGCTTTCATCAAGGTCTTTTGAGAGCTCAACATCCCTTCCTTCTACCATTGTTGATGGAGTGTCGACCATCAGCCAGCGCTAGGAGTTAGAAATATGGGGCTGGATAAGATAGACCCATTCTTGCCTTTTGAAACCTATAGTTCATCAGGGATCATAATTATATCAAGGGCTATAGCTGTAGTGAATCTCAGCATGAGAAGTATGGTGTGTTTTGAGGGCATATGCCTGGGGATGTAATCAAAGAAGCTGACACAGGAAAGCATACATCAACGTGTTGGAAAAACTGCAGAAAATACCTTGTGTGGCCAAAGCCTAACGAGATGAAGCTGAGAGAGCGAGTGGAGAAGGGTAGATGAGAGTTGCACAGGCTTCTGGATGAAGAATGACCCAATCAGGTTGTGATCAGTTTGGAAAACATATTGGAACAAAGGCAAGACTGTTTGCAGAAGACTGGTATCAGGAGGGTAGCAGAGTGACACAAGGAAGAGATGATTACAGCTGAGGCTGAAGGCTGTAGACTTTTGAAAGACATTTAGGAAGTAGAATTATCAAGACTTCATTATGAATTGGCTCTGGGGAATCTCAGAAGACTCTGACTTCTTTTGGTTAAGTAACCGGATGGGTTTATCAATATGGGGGGAAAAATGATAGAGGAACATTATTTGAGAGAGAGAGAGAGTGTGTGTGTGTGTGTGCCTCTGTGTGTGTGTGTGTGTGTGTGTGTGTGTGTGTGTGTGTCTGTGTGTTAGGTGGGAGAGGATGTGTGGTGCCAGGGTACAGGAGGAATAAGGTTAGTTGCTTACATTTTGTTTTTTCCTTTAATTTTTGTATTAGTTGCTTACATTTTGATTCTGAAATACCTGTGGGGGTATCTCAAATCGATACAACAGATAAGAGGACCACATACTTTCTGGAGCTCATCAGGATCTGAACTACATTTATCAAACTGGGAGTTGTTGACTTTATATATATTGGGTTGGCCAGAAAGTTCGGTCGAGTTTTTCTGTAAGTCTTTAAACTCGAACCAACTTTTTGCCAATTCAATAGAAGTGGGGCCGTCAGCATGATGGAGATTGCAGAGAGAGAGAAGGCCTGGAGGAACTTACCCTTTGATTCAGTAGAACAGCTGACAGAGGACTGACTGGAAACTGGGTGATCAGAGAGTCAGCACAGGCCCTGGAATCTGATGCCATGGAAGACCAAAAGGCATTGTTTTGGGAATGAAGGCTGGTCTGCACTGTGGGATGCTACCAGGGGATCAAATAAAATAAGACCCGTTAAGTCCCCAGTGGATCTAGGACACTGAGGACATTCGTGACTTTGATGAGAGCCCAACAGTTTTGTGGAACAGGGAGGCAAAAGTGAAACCAGTGTGGGCAAGGAGAACTGAGCCCCAGAAACTACAGACTTGCTGTTGTGCCAGGGTCCTGAGTGCTGTGGGCCTGAGGATGTGTGTGCTGAGAACAGAAAAGGGCCCCCATGAGGACACGGTGGAAGCTCTTTCTGGACAAGGTGACATCTTAACGAAGTCATGAGAAAAAAGAAGGTGTTAGCTAAGATGGGGGTAAATGGAAGGGTTGGTCCACTCAGAGAGAGCAACAGGAGTATACAAAGGCAGAAATATAAGGCAAAACTTTCAGAGAACTGCCAATTCATTTTATCTGTAAAATAAAATTTGAGGTGAAAAGTGTCAGAAAGTGGAAAGGTTACCTAATCTTGTTAAAACCAATGAAGGACTTCAAGTAGGGGAGGGACAGGAGCAAATTTAAATTTTGAAATGATCACTCTGTTCATAATAGGAAGAATGTATTAGATGGGAGAGAGCGGAAGTAGTAGTAAGACCAGTCTTGGGGGTTTTTTGGCAGGTAGAGTAATTATGAGGGCCCTAACCAAGAATTGGCCATGAAATGCAGAGAAGGTGCTAGATTTGAAGATATAAAGTTAACAGAACTTGATCATCTGAGATAAAGGCTAAGAGAGAGCTTGGGATGGGGATGAAGAATGCCCCAATGTGTTTGGGGTCTCAACATATGGTGGAGTCATTCCCTAAGACAGACTTCCCAAACCATCAGCCACAAATGGATTGGGACATGGAGCTAGTGATCTCCTTAGCTCCAGAGACTGAATCTGGAGCAACTGGCATCCCCAGGCTGGTTGCCTCTATTGTCCTGGTCATTATCTGTGTGTGCTAAATAATGAAAATGATTGACAAGCTGTGGTCAAGGTAAGGGCTATAGAAGAAGGAGCAGGTTTTCCAGAGGCATCTGTGTCCAGTGGGTAAGGGACACATGGTCTCTGGAGGCCAGGAGAGAGATCTGGGCTGGAGATGAGGCTACAGGGTCATCAGTAACTAACTGGTAGTTTTTTAAAAGTTGATAAGCATGGTGACCCTGTGGGGAAGGACCTGACTGTTTGAGAAAGGGAGATCTTTACTGCTTGGTCTCTCGTGCCTTTTAAATTTCATTCGGTGGGCATGTTTGACACATTCAAAAATATAAATAAGCAGAGAGAGACATATCTGGATGGATGGGTGTTAACATTCAGCCACCATTGGAGAAGGAGGAATCTGAGGAGAAAGATCCTCAAGACAGCAATAGAAAACAAGCTTCAGAGCACAGGGATCAGATACCAACAGGAAGCATCTCTTCTGCCGAGACCTCAGAGAAGGGGCGAGGTGATGGATAGGATGCAGGGAATTTTGTAGGAGGCGGGGATTCAGAACAAAAATGGCAGCAAGGCCAGGTACCAGTGATCAAAAGTCTAGGGGGAAGCTAGGGTTTTAAGGAAAGAGGTGAGGATTTGAAGTAATTTGTTAAGAGGAAAGAAAAGAAGGACAATGGAAAAAGTCATAATTTTCTTTTAGAGCTAAGGGCTCAATGGAGTTTAGAGTCAGTGACATTTGTAATAACTCCAATGTACATTTGTGTGATTCCCTGTAATGGTGCTCAGCTGCCTGGATGCAGGAAAGGAATTCCAGAGGTATGATTTGCAGTAAGTTCTGAAATATCAGAGAGTGCTGCCACCCCTCCACTTAGAATACAAATAACATTTGGAATAAAGATGACACTATACAGTATTCAACAAAATGCAGAGTATTTCCATGATGACTTTATGTGGCATATCAAATTATCTTCCCAAAGTTTTTATGTTTCTCCTATTTTTTTTTGTATGTATGTGTCTTGTTTGACTGGCACCCTAAATTGGTGCTCAGGTGATTTGGTCATTGGTATTGAACATGGGAACAGAAAATGAGTGCACTTTGTTACTCTGCTTGGCATTTGGGTTGGAAGCAAGGGAGGCAGTGAAGATGAGGGTAATTGAAAGAAAGCTGATGAAGTAATGGACTACAGGGGGTCTCTATTGGATAAAGAAGGAAGTAATAGAAATAAAATTTAGAAAACCTAGGCAGGGGTAGGATAATATTGAAAACATTTAACAATCAGTGTGATGCAGATTTCAACCAATTTAAGAAGTTGCTGCCCCTCAGAATGGATTAACTAGTAAAAAGAAGCTGGCAGGGTACCAAAGAGTGCCCTTGGTCAGACCCAAGAAGGTTTAATGAGGTCAAAGTACCAGCAGTGCAGGAAAGTGCAGAGAGACCACAAGGAAAAGAGGTTATGTGCAGAGGGTAGCTTTTGAGAATTGAGACCCAGTTCTGGCTGGTGGTCAAATCACCAGAAGTGGGCCAGACCAAACAAAGCCTCAAGACAGCATGCAAGTGGGAGTGGGTACAGAAGTCTAACAAGGAGTTGCATTTACCTCGAACTCTTATATGTTCAAAATGTAAGGCCCTCTTTTCCTGCCTGGCAGGCAAGAGTTGCAGACTCCTCTTATGATACTGACTTGGTAAGGCAGTCATTCTAAACTTGACTCCATTGACTGTTTGTTAGTCCTTAATTTCCCATAACCCTTGCATAGTAGATAGAAGGTTTTCTGAAAGAAAATTACCTGATTTTATACTATGTTTTTATTAACAAAAGTTAAGTCATATACATATATGTGTTAGTCATTCAGTCATGTCTGACCCTTTGCAACCCCATGAGCTGTAGCCCTCCAGACTTGTCTAGCGGGAATGGAATTCTTTAGGCAAGAATGCTGGATGGGTAACCATTCCCTTTCTCCAGAGGATCTTCTAACCTGGGTCTCCTGCACTGTAGGCAGATTCTTTACCATCTGAGCCAACAGGGAAGCCCCACACACACACACACACACACACACACACACACGTATGTGTGTTCATTCATTTGATCATGACTCTGTCACCATTGGACCCTTGTACCTTGCCCAAAACACTTTTCACAGGTTCCAAGATTAGATCATTGAAAATAATCAGAACTTGGCAGATTGTGGAAATTTCTGCTTATTATCATATCAATGAGATAATTCATGTATGAGATTTGTTTAATCTTTTCAATTAATTTAATACTTAATTTCCCTACTTTTAGAAACTGACTTAAACCAAGAAGATGTAGAGACTACTTTACCCGCCAAAAGTGACCATCAGGGACGTCGAAAAGTATCAGATGGTAGGTATATCATTTGGAAAGAAGAAGAGTGCTTTTATCCAAGGCTTAACATGAAATTTCAGAGAAAGGATCATCTGTTAGCTATAAAATGGGAGTTAAATCTTTCATCTCCCTCATCCTATCCTCAAAAATATCATTGTTAAAAATCTATTGAAATCTTTAAAGGTAAGTACCAGATAGTCACTAACTACTTTCTAGATGCTGGTCACTGTAAAAGACACTGGGGCCCATAGTAAGGCAGTTGTGGCCACACAAACACAGGGAAAGAGCCCTGGAGAATATGAAAAAGTAAACACCAAGATACACAGTGAATTAAAAAAATGCAACAAAACAGGGCAAGATACGACACAAAGGAACAAAGTAAGTAATCTAGAAACTCACAAGGAAAGAAAAGATCCTTGTATGAAGAGGGAAATTTAATAATATTTTGAAATCTAGTTGAGACTTAAGATGGTAAAAAAAAAAAATCAAATGGGCACTTATTTATTTATTCAGAAACTGTGCTGGTTTAGTCACACAGGATGAAAAAATTCTAGCAAACTGCCATACCACAATGTACATATGTTTAACAGTTCTGTACTATAGACTTAAAATTTGTGAAAAGGGTAAATTCCATGTTATATATTTTTATCACACACACACTCACACACACACTGTGAGAGGTGCTATGAGTGTCAACATAGATCAGATATCTTCCTTGCCCTCAAAGTGCTCACCATCTAGCATGGGAGACAGCAAAGCGGAGCAAAAACTACCCTGTTGAGAGATAAGTGTTATGACAGAGAGAGGCCCAGGGGTTAGGGAAACCACATAAAGAGTGTTAGGAAAGGGGCTTTCAAGAAGAGATAAAATGGGAACTGAGCCTCAAAGGAGGAGTAAGAATCACTCCTGTAACCTGGTGAAAGGAGGTGTGCTAATGGAGCGGCAGGTAGGGAAGAGATTGTGAAAGGTGTCCCACCAGATGGAAAAACAGGAGCAAAGCAAGCATGTCAGGGAGTCCAGGCAGGGCCAGAAGTGTGAAACTGTTCAGTTCAGTTCAGTGATGTCCAGCTTTTTGCGATCTCACGGACTGCAGCACACCAGGCCTCCCTGTCCATCACCAACTCCCGGTGTTTACTGAAACTCATGTCCACTGAGTCGGTGATGCCATCCAACCATCTTATCCTGTGTCATCTCCTTCTTCTCTCACCTTCAATCTTTCCCAGCATCAGGGTCTTTTCAACTGAGTCAGCTCTTCCCATCAGATGGCCAAAGTATTGGAGTTTCAGTTTCAGCATCAGTCCTTCCAATGAACATTCAGGACTGATCTCCTTTAGGATGGACTGGTTGGATCTCCTTGCAGTCCAAGGGAATCTCAAGAGTCTTCTCCAACACCACAGTTCAAAAGCATCAGTTCTTTAGCACTCAGCTTTCTTTATAGTCCAACTCTCACATCCATACATGATTACTGGAAAAACCATAGCCTTGACTAGACGGACCTTGTTGGAAAAGTAATCTCTCTACTATCTAGGTTGGTCATAACTTTTCTTCCAAGGAGTAAGCATCTTTTAATTTCATGGCTGAAGTCACCATCTACAGTGATTTTGGAATCCAAAAACTAAACTTTGCCACTGTTTCTCATCTATTTGCCATGAAGTGATGGGATCAGATGCCATGATCTTTGTTTTCTGAATGCTGAACTTTAAGCCAACTTTTTCACTCTCCTCTTTCACTTTCATCAAGAGGCTCTTTAGTTCCTCTTCACTTTCTGCCATAAGGGTGGTGTCATCTGCATATCTGAGGTTATTGATATTTCTCCCAGCAATCTTGATTCCAGCTTGTGCTTCTTCCAGTCCAGCGTTTCTCATTATGTACTCTGCATAGAAGTTAAATAAGCAGGGTGACAATATACAGCCTTGACATACTCCTTTTCCTATTTGGAACCAGTCTGTTGTTCCATGTCCAGTTCTAACTGTTGCTTCCTGACTTGCATACATGTTTCTCAAGAGGCAGGTTAGGTGATCTGGTATTCCCATCTCTTTCAGAATTTTCCACAGTTTATTGTGATCCACACAGTCGAAGCATCAAATTGGTTTTTTGGCAGCATCAAATTGTATTCAGATGATAATCAGGGTAGCTGAGACAGAACAGGGAATCCAGAAATGATGGAGAGAGCTGAAGTAGATAGGTAGAGGCCATCAGCTGTTCAGCTGAATGGTTGATGGAGGGCTCCGCAACATGCTTGGTGGGTGGCTGGACAAAGCATGAAATGGATGGGGGCAGACTTGATGAATGAGTCTAGCTCCTTCTAGAAGTTGGTCAAGCTGACCAAATCACTGTCCAGAGGAACATGGCAAATTTAGTTCCACTCAGAATACTTAAGAGGTTCAGACAGTGTCTCTACATATCTGGGTAATAGTCAACCCAGCTGGTGATAAGCAATGCCCTTGGAAAGCAGGAGCCCACTGGGGACCTGTGGGAGGACTGAGAAAACACTATAAGGTCTGTCATGAAGGGGATGACTGGCAGCTTCCCAGGACAGAGGAGGAAAACCCGAATTGTGGAGTCTTTGCACCAGAACCATATAAGTTGTTCATTAAAATTTTAGGCTCTTCAGTTCAGTTCAGTCACTCAGTCGTGTCCGACTCTTTGCGACCCCATAATAGCAGCATGCCAGGCCTCCCTGTCCATCACCAACTCCCAGAGTTCATTCAGACTCACACCCATCGAGTCAGTGATACCATCCAGCCATCTCATCCTCTGTCATCCCCTTCTCCTCCTGCCTCCAATCCCTCCCAGCGTCAGAGTCTTCTCCAATGAGTCAACTCTTCGCATGAGGTGGCCAAAGTACTGTAGTTTCAGCTTGAGCATCATTCCCTCCAAAGAAATCCCAGGGTTGATCTCCTTCAGAATGGACTGGTTGGATCTCCTTGCAGTCCAAGGGACTCTCAAGAGTCTTCTCCAGCACCACAGTTCAAAAGCATCAATTCTTCTGTGCTCAGCTTTCTTCACAGTCCAACTCTCACATCCATACATGACCACAGGAAAAACCATAGCCTTGACTAGACAGACCTTAGTCAGCAAAGTAATGTCTCTGCTTTTGAATATGCTGTCTAGGTTGGTCGTAACTTTTCTTCCAAGGAGTAAGCGTCTTTTAATTTCATGGCTGCAGTCACCATCTGCAGTGATTTTGGAGCCCCCCAAAATAAAGTCTGACACGTTTCCACTGTTTCCCCATCTATTTCCCATGAAGTGATGGGACCAGATGCCATGATCTTCGTTTTCTGAATGTTGAGTTTTAAGCCAACATTTTCACTCTCCTCTTTCACTTTCATCAAGAGGCTCTTTAGTTCCTCTTCACTTTCTGCCATAAGAGTGGTGTCATCTGCATATCTGAGGTTATTGATATTTCTCACAGCAATCTTGATTCCAGCTTGTGCTTCATCCAGCCCAGCGTTTCTCAAGATGTACTCTGCATAGAAGTTAAATAAGCAGGGTGACAATATACAGCCTTGATGTACTCCTTTTCCTATTTGGAACCAGTCTGTTGTTACATGTCCAGTTCTAACTGTTGCTTCCTGACCTGCATACATGTTTCTCAAGAGGCAGGTTAGGTGGTCTGGTATTCCCATCTCTTTCAGAATTTTCCACAGTTTATTGTGACCCACACAGTCAAAGGCTTTGCATAGTCAATAAAACAGAAATAGATGTTTCTTAGGCTCTTGCTGCTGCTGCTGCTGCTAAGTCGCTTCAGTCGTGTCCAACTCTGTGCGACCTCATAGACGGCAGCCCACCAGGCTCTTCCATTCATGGGATTTTCCAGGCAAGAGTACTGGAGTGGGGTGCCATTGCCTTCTCTTAGGTTTAACTAATTCATAAAAAATTTTAGTAGTGGTTAAGTGGGGGATATGGGGTTGAATTTGGGTTGTTGTGGGGGCTATTTGTTTAATGAGCACTGGAATCAATTATAACAGTATGGTGCTTTCCGTATTGAAAGGTGAACTGTGAAAAAATTTAGTAGGTATGAAGTGGATGTAATAACTAGCATCTTTTTTTGAGCTAGAATAAAATAGATAATAAAAGGTAAGTAAGAAGAGCAGAAACTAAATATTCTATTTAGTTCATTTTTCTAGTAAACTAAATAGAATATTAATAGAAAGGAAAAGGTATGTAGAAAAGAGAAGGGTAAGAATAAATTAGAAAAGGGTATTTTCTCGTGTAGCTTTTTGTTTCATTCCATGCACACAACTACAAAACCAAAATTTTATAGTGGGTAATGGTCAAGAAAGTTTGAAAAGCACTCATGTAGAACATCTCGTGGGCTGTTAGTTATATTCTAAACCCACCATGTTTTATCTAATTTTGTTTCAGACTATAAAGATTTGTTTACTCATCTAATGCCAGATGATGAAAAAGATATGATTTTGTCAGATGGTGAGTCTGTCGAGTGATAAACAACCTCCGCAGTGCTGATGAGCATGACAGAAATCATCCAGTCTTAGAGAATGACCTTGCGGTCAGAAAACACAATCCAGCAACTGAACTAACTTTGAAAGAGCTCTTTGCGTACTCATAGATGCTTTGAAGGAGAGATAAAAAAGATGGAAGGAAATTTTATTTTAAAACCAAAATTGCTTCCGTGTCATAATCACGTCATCTCTCCTCAAATACTCTAATTTCAACTCCAGCTCCCATGTCTCATTCTCTCACCTTTTCTTCTCAATTCCTCATTACAAAACTCAAAATAGCTGTTAGGCCAAGTCAGGATCCCTCTCAGAATGTGGGGGAAAGGAAGACCCTGACAAGCCCAAGTTAGAAATCTCTTTAACAGGGGAAATCTGGAAAATTTTATACATACTTACATATATGTATTTTGTATATATTTGTATAGAGGCTTATATATTCTTAAAATCTGCCTAAGGAGTTGTATATCCAGAAGATAATAATAACCTATTCTATTTCCATCTTGAATACTTCTTTACTTAAAACTGTCTGTATAGGAGGGAGCCGGCAAATGCTGAAACATTGCCGGTGACCAAAGTTTCACAGGGAGGTTGGTAGACACTTCACTGAGATGTTTGGCTAGAAACCCATTTGCCCCTGACAGTGGCTTATCCATGACACCATATAAAAGTGATCTGTAATCCCATGTGTAAAACAGATAGCTAGTGGGAAGCTGCTGTACAGCACAGGGAGGTGAGTTAAGTGTTATGTGATAACCTAGGAGGATGAGATGGGGAGGCTGGCTCGAGATGGAGGGGATATGTGTATATATAGAGCTGATCTAACACAGCAGAAACTAATACAACATTGCTAAACAATTATATTCCAATAATAAACAACAAAGCGACCTGACATCTTGCAGCTTTCAAAGAGGGCAAGGCATTCTGAGGACCTTGGAGTAGAAGGAAAAATATAGGGAAAAATGAGAATAATAGCAAAAATCAATATACTTTAAATACTAAAAATGCTGTTCTTCTAATTGTCTATTTACTGCATTGGAGTTTTTAGATCTGATTCCTCAAACTGGCTCTGAAAAGCCACAAAGTCAAGAGTGCACAAATAGTAGGTGGTAGACAGACGTTCACATTAAAAAGTGATCTTTTCTGTTATAAATAAACTGGTTAGAAGAGCTCAAGTGTCCCTGTGATACATGATGCCACATCCCTAGGAACTCAGCCTTGTTTGCTGACTCTCTGAAGCCTAGCTTCCTACTTTAAAACCAGGTTATGACAGTGACAAGAGAACCCTTCCCTCAGAATGAAGAAGTAAGGAAGTAGACACAAATACATCTGCAGATCCAGATTCTCAAAGTTTGTAACTGAGTTGTTAACAATATTTCACGCAAACAAGGCAGACACAGATGGCTTTGTGGTTAGCCAACTCAGGATATTCACTTATGGCCTCGCATGTACGCATGCATACTCAGTCGTGTCCTACTCTTTGTGACCCCATGGCCCCGCCAGGCTCCTCTGTCCGTGGAATTTTCCAGGCAAGAATACTGGAGTGGATTTCCATTTCCTTCTCCAGGAATCTTCCTGACCCAGGGATTGAACCCACATCT
Source organism: Aepyceros melampus (assembly GCA_006408695.1). Classification (NCBI taxonomy): domain Eukaryota; kingdom Metazoa; phylum Chordata; class Mammalia; order Artiodactyla; family Bovidae; genus Aepyceros; species Aepyceros melampus. The sequence goes on from SJXQ01006476.1 coordinate 107,223, forward strand.
CTTGTGCCTCCTGCATTGGCAGGTAGGTGCTTTTCTAGCTGAAAATGTTAGAACGGGGAAATGTTAGCACTTCTATTTCTATGTCCAATGAGATGAACAGATCCATTGCGCCTTCCATTCTGAAAATGTGCAGTGTGGTAGGCTTTGGAGTGGGGCTAGCCATGGGGAATTAGAATTGGTGCATAGAGGAAAAGCAGGGCCAAAAGAGGAAATGAGACTGACAATATAGCCGCAAGCAACATTCAGAATGAGAAACAAAGGAGCCAAGAGGGACTGCAAGTAGAAACAGATTAAAGTCAGGAAAAGTGGCCAGAATTTAGTTTTGCTACGTGAAAATATCTAATGACGATCAGTGGTTTGATTTTCTTCATAGGGTCCCTCTCATACACGCAGTTCCTCAGCTATTGAATCAGCTTGCGTATAGGAATCCAGTAAAGGAAAGGAAGGGGGTAGCCAAAGAAAAGCCGATGAAAACATGTTGACCAATGTATATTTAAAACAGTTACAGCCTTTCAGCGGAGGAGGCACTGGCACCCCACTCCAGTACTCTTGCCTGGAAAATCCCATGGACGGAGGAGCCTGGTAGGCTGCAGGCCATGGGGTCGCTAAGAGTCAGACACGACTGAGTGACTTCACTTTCAGCTTTCACTTTCATGCATTGGAGAAGGAAATGGCAACCCACTCCGTGTTCTTGCCTGGAGAATCCCAGGGATGGGGGAGCCTGGTGGGCTGCCGTCTATGGGGTCACACAGAGTCGGACACGACTGAAGTGACTTAGCAGCAGCAGCAGCACATCCTTTCAGGGATCCCCTGGTCAGTCAGTAAAGAGTCTGCCTGCAATGCAGGAGACCTGGGTTCAATCCCTGGGTCAGGAAGATCCCCTGGAGGAGGAAATGGCAACCCACTCCAGTATTCTTGCCTGAAGAATTCCATGGACAGAGGAGCCTGGTGGGCTACAGTACATGGGATCACAAAGAGTCAGACACAACTGAGTGACTAACACTTTGACTTTCATATTCTTTCATTACCTTCCTTTCACAGATTCTGAAGGCAAGGCTATGGAACAGTAACAGATCAAATCAGGCCAATTATAAGATTATTTGGTAGTATAATAAATATGGAAAGACCATCAATATCTATATTTTGTTGTGTAGTCTCCAAGCCCTGTCCAACTCTTTCCGACCCCATGGACTGTAGCCCACCAGGCTCCTCTGTCCATAGCATTTCCCAGGCAAGAATTCTGGAGTGAGTTGCCATTTCCTTCTCCAGGGAATCTTCTTGGCCCAGGGATCAAACCTGCATTGGCAGGCAGGTTCTTTACCACTGAAGCACCAGGGAAGCCTGAATATCTATATTCAGGGAAGAATAATTTGAAAGATTTGCTTCAGTCTTTAGCTAATATTATGCTAGACAGTTCAATAAGAGTGACAGCGCACACACACAGTCAGTTCAATCATTTTGTATTACCTGGATTCACTGATGTTTGCTTATTGCTGTCTCTGTTCTGCTCAGTCACTTCAGTTATGTCTGACTCTTTATGACCCCATGAACTGTAGCCCACCAAGCTCCTCTGTCTGTGGGATTTTCCTGGAAGAACACTGGAGTGGGTTGCCATTTCTGTACTTTGTCCAAATAATTTGGTACCAACTGCTGTTTTTTGAACTACGCTAAAATAGAATTGTCAGTCATTGCATTGCATCCCTGCTTTACATCCTTCTGAAAGAACCTGTTCCTCCCACAGACCAACCCTAAGACATGGGCCTAGGTGGCCATGTTTGCTCAAATGTCCTTACCACATCAGCCTCGACTGACTGGTACACACCTGACTCAAGGAGAAGCAATCAGAGCTTTCTCTTGCTCTCAAGAAATTTGAACTCAGCAAAATGGATGAGGGAGTTGGTGTCTGACTGATAGCAATGGTAGTGAGCAAGAGGAGGCCACTAGGTTCTGTCTGTGAGGTCTTTAGATCTGGTCAGGTTCACGACCTTCGTTAAGACTCAGCTGTGCGTTGTTTCTCCTTGGTATAAGTGTCATTAGAACAAACCACACTTTTAGTCTAAATTGAGTAGATTCTATTTCTTGACACCACATGTAGCCCAGGTAAACTATATTTTGAAAGAAAAGCGCAATCTTACACTTGGGCTTCCCAGGTGACAGCAGTGGTAAAGAACCCGCCTCAATGCAAGAGACCTAAGAGATACGGGTTCAAACCCTGAATCAGGAAGATCCCCTGGAGGAGGGCATGGCAACCTACTCCAGTATTCTTGCCTGGAGAATTCCATGGACAGAGGAACATGTTGGGCTACAGTCCATAGAGTTGCAAAGAGTGGGACACGACTGAAGCGATTTAGCATGCTTGCATACCTTATAATTCTATGGATTAAGAAAAGCTATAGTCTTTTATTAAAGTAGGAGTAGTCATACCAGTCTGCTCATATATTTCAAGCTTTTGTTGTTGTTGTTTAGTTGCTAAGTGTCTGACTCTTTTGCAAGTCCATGGAGTGTGTCCTGTCCATGAGATTTCCTGTCCAAGGCTTCTCTGTCCATGAGATTTCCCAGGCAAGAATGCTAGAGTGGGTTGCTATTTCCTTCTCCGGGGGATCTTCCCAACCCGTTGATTTAACTTGCATCTTCTGTGTCCCCTCCATTGACAGGATTCTTTGTTTTGAAAGACCAAGAGTCATGTTAAAAACTGCTGGCACTTGTGCTTTCTCTGTAGTTTTAAATGGGCTTAAGGTACAAATTACTTTCTGAAAATTCAGGGAGATTTCGGACGCTTCTACATTGCTTCTGTACTGTCATAATAAAATGTATGATTTTAAAACCATGGCTAACTTTGGCTTTTTTTTTTTAAGTCAACACCTTATTTATAGTGAAGAAAACTTAATGTTAAGGACTTCAAGTGAGGTCTTGTGCCCTAATCCTACCACTTCCCCTGCCTCTTCTCATGGGGTTCTCAACCAAAGTAGTGAGACCACCAAGGACAGTAGCTGGAGGGGAACTTGCCTGTCCTCAACACACAGCGAGGCATGTGACAGTTGCCCCCTCAACATGCAGGGCTTCTTCACGGTAAAACTGAACTAAACTGGAACATGTAACTCAGAAACTGCAGCAAAGCATCCTGTTCCATTCACCTGGAGTCAGTTTTGCCCATCAGTTATCAGCCAAAACTAGGAGGGAAAGTCAGTGAATACAACCATGGGTGCAACACCACCTTTCAAGCCAGTGGCCCTGCCCTTTAGTGAGACTCTTCCCAGTGGGTGTCAAGCACTGACCAATCAGATAATCAGCTGCTTCTCCAATAGGTGGACATCTAGGAAGGGGTTAGAGAGAGCCATGGGCAGAGCTTCTCCTCTCTGGGAACACTTTAGGAAACACTCAGCCCCATCTCCAGCAAGCTGTATTTCCCAATATGAATCAGAACTATCACTTGTTTGAACCACTATGGGGTGACAGGATGCTCTATGATAGATGACTCCCATAGGCGAAGAGAGCAAAGTGATTTTAACCACTATACCTACTATCACACATCTGTTGAAAATTAATATAAGATACAGAATTATGGGAGGAGGAAAGTATTTGTGTTTGCTATTGGTTTAAAAGTAATGATTGTGCCATTTCAAAACTAATATCTTTCAGAGAATTACTATTTTGTTGTGTTTATTTTTCAACTGCTGCACTGGTTCTCACAGTAGCTTATTACATGTAATGAACCATCCTGGAAATTTTTCAAGTCTGGTCTTCCCATTAGAGTAACTTTAATATGAGATTATTAAAATATAATTTTTCCATGTTATTAAAATTGTCCGATAAAGGCATGAGGGAAGAATATTCAGTCGGAATTTTAGAATATGACTCTATAGATAAAGTCATTATATATATAAAGTGGTTATTTTATTGGTAGCTGAAGTATAGATTAAGTGTACATCCTTGTAACTGTAGCAGGCACTCTTAGCTGCCCTCTCTACAGCCTTGCTGCCTTTCTCCTGACTAACTAAACTCTGATTTTATTGGGATGGTCAATGGGCCCAACCTTAAGCCATGAATCTTGTTAGATCTAATATAGTCTCATTTATCAGTGATTGGTCCAGGGGCAGGCATGTGACCCAGTTTTGTACAGTGATACATGAGTAGAAGTCATCTTCCAGAGGGGCTGTATGTGTGAAAGAGAGAGGGGTGAGGTGGGATGGGGCCTGGAGACAGGGAGGGCAGACAGAAAGAGAATGAATGAATGATATGCAGGAAGAAAGCACTTTGACTTCCACCTACTTCCTTCCTGTTTAACACGTTCTTCTACCAGAATGTAATGCTTACAGCTTGGAGGATCATTTTCTGGCAATAAGGACAGACATCACTGGTAGGATACTACCAGGAGAGTAGAGGTATAGCAAGAGAAAAAACCTGATGCCTGAACCCAAGGCCTCAAAGACTTCAAAAGGCCTCGGAGCCAATCTTGGATCAACTTCAGAGTTTCTGACAAACAAATGACAAATATAGTTTAAGCCCCTGTTGTGGTTTCTGATACTTAAACAGCCAAAAGCTGTGTAACTTGATGGAGAAACAGCTTTTATTTTGTTATTGTTATTGGGAATGAATAGGAAATATATTTAGATAATTTAGACAATTCTCCCACTCAGGTTCCAAAGCTGTATTGACTTTCATATTTTTAGTGTTCTCAGTTCCAGTTTGTACATGTTACCAGCCTAGTTCAGTCCTAGACCAATAGTTTTCAGTGTTAGCATGAATCAGAATAATATGTCAAAAACACATTGCGGGCCCCATCTGCAGAATCTCTGATTCAGCAAGTCTTAGGTGGGGTCTGAGAATCTACATTCGTCACAAATTCCCAGGCGGTGCTAATGTTGCTAATCTGGGGACCACACTTTGATAATCACTGCCCCGGCTAATGGGCAGTCACCTCCTAAGTCAACCACCTCCCCAGTTCCCTTTATCGACACCTATAGTCCTGAAGCTGTGGTTTTTCCAGTAGTCATGTATGGATGTGAGAGTTGGACTATATAGAAAGCTGAGTGCCCAAGAATTGATGCTTTTGAACCATGGTGTTGGAGAAGACTCCTGAGAGTCCCTTGGCAAGTAAGGAGATCCAACCAGTCCATCCTAAAGGAAATCAGTTCTGAATATTCATTGTAAGGACTGATGTTGAAGCTGAAACTCCAATACTTTGGCCACCTGATGCGATGAACTGACTCGTTTGAAAAGACCCTGATGCTGGGAAAGATTGAAGGCAGGAGGAGAAGGGGACAACAGAGGACGAGATGGTTGGATGGCATCACTGATGCAATGGACATGGGTTTGAGTAGGCTCTAGGAGTTGGTGGTAGACAGGGAAGCCTGGTGTGCTGCAGTCCATGGGGTCACAAAGAGTCAGACATGAGTGACTGAACTATAGTCCTGACACTCACTTTCTGGCCACAGGATTCCACTTACCAGCCCAGTGTTTCAGGAATTCTTCATGCCACCCACACTAGTCTGCCACAATCCTCTGAGCTTTAGTTTTGCTGCCTCTCCATGCTCTCACAGACCACTGGCCCTGCCTAGAGTCTTATCTCACTGAAGCCTCCTTGGGTCTGACACAGTGGGGTGACCTTCCTTCTCCTGGACAAATCACTTCTTTTTGTCTCAGAAAGAAGGAAATTATTAAAGAGCCTTTTCCTCCCTCTACTCCCCACCAGGTGGGAAATAATGTTGTATATAACCTCCATTTGCTCCTTTGCTGGACTTAACATGAGCATCTTTACCTCTAAAATGGTCCTTGCCCAGAGCTGAATGCTTACTATTCTGCAGAGGACACAGAAATGTTACCCACGCTGACAGCTGAGCTGCTGGAAGCAAAGCCCATAACCCTCCCAAGCCTGAGCAGCTGCTCTGTGTCTTTGATTAATTTCTTCTGGGCAGAAATTATAAGCCCTCAGAGATCTTTGATCACAAGATTCTCACTTCATTAGTCCAAGGAAGCATGATTTCTATACAAAGGGCCATAAGCAGGGTTTTGCAGAGGTGTGGTTTCCTTCTTTCTTTTAGGTACAATACCTGTCTCAGGGAAAGTGGCCCCAGGCCCGAGTGTCTCTTGCCCAAGAATAGCAGGCAATATTCACTCAAGTAATGCCACCAAGTCAGATTTTCATCCACAGCCCCCAGAAATCACTGCGATGATAGAAAAATCTCATGATGCATCCTCAGTCCTCACACAGATTTGACCCATCAGCAGCGTTTGACATGGTGGATCATTTCCCTCTCTTCGTATCACTTGCCTTCCAGTGCAGGGCACTCCCATGGTTTTCTTCCTACTTCATTCCATGAGGTACCCCACTTTTTCTCTGTATCCTTTGCTAATTCCCCCTCTTCTCTTGTAAGGTTGGAGTGCTCCAAGAGTCTATCCTTGGTTATCTTCTCTATCTACACTCATCTGTCAATAATTCCATTTACTTCCACAGCTTTACATTCTGTCTGTGTGTAGGTAACTCTCCAACTAATATCTGCAGACTTTCATCTCTTCCAGAGTTTACACTTCTCTATTTTTCTTAAAATTCCCAGTTAAATGGCAAATAGGCAAATAAATTGACAAGTCCCCAATTTCTCTTTTATTCCAACATCTCACTCTTCAGACTTGTTCCTCCCCCATATTCTCAGTGAAGGGGAACTTATCCTTCCAATTGCTCAAACCAAAATCACTGGAGTCATCCTTTACTTCTCGTTCCCTCATGTTCTACATCCAGTCTCTTAGGAAATCCTATTGGCTCCAACTCCAAAGTATTCTCCTGTAAATCAGATAGTACTGAAATGGAGCAGGACTGTATGTCCTTGCCACCCCAGCATGTCTTCTGTCTGCCTTTTGCGAAAGAATAAGTTTAATCAGAGAAGAGAGATGCTGAGAAATGCTGAGACAAAGGAAAACAGTCACAGGAGACTAAATGACAATAACATAGACATTAAGCATAGTCAGGGGTGGCTACAATCTGTGGGGTTACAAAGAGTCAGACATGACTGAGCGAGTAATACACACACAAATACATATACCAAGTACAATTCAAACAGGGCTTCCCTGTAGCTCAGCTGGTAAAGAATCTGCCTGCAGTGCAGGAGACCCAGGTTCGATTCCTGGGTTGGGAAGATGCCCTGGAGAAGGACATGGCAACCCACTCCAGTATTCTTGCCTGGAGAATCCCATGGGCAGAGGAGCCTGGCAGGCTACAGTCCATGGGGTTGCAAGAGTTGGACATGACTTAACGACCAAACCACCACCACTGCCAGGGACCTTTCGTTCTCTCTCAAGCGCTATAGATAATATTCTGGGCCATATCCTATGAGTTGTCTTATAGATGCCAAAGCACCATGTGGAGAAGTTAACTACACGGTGACCAGACTGTACCCAAGACATGAGTGCCACAATTCTGAGAATTGACCACAAAGAAATGGGAACAAAGGGACCCTGGAACTAAGGATTAACTGTACCTAAAACAATCAAGATGATGCTGGTCAGACCACTGATGATCAATGTGAAGAAGACTGTTAGAGATGACGGTGCTGTTTCTGCATGTAACCCCTCACCCCTGTCTATAAAAGCTCTCACTCCCTGTTTGTCCCCGGGGAGGGAGGTTGGCCTTTGGACAGATGTCTGCCACTTTCCTCTCTCCCCTTTTCACCAACCTGTCCTATTTATTGGTTTTTGAGCACCAAGTGGCCAGACCCAGAAATTCCTTTTAGTAATAGTATCTCATCTATGTTTAAAAGTCTGTAGAGGCTCTCAATTTACTTCAGGGTGAAGGTCAGAGGATGAGATGGTTGGATGGCATCACTGGCTCAATGTACATGAACCATTAGTTCATGTCCGGGAAATGGTCAAGGACAGGAAAGCCTGGCATGCTGCAGTCCATGGGGTCACAAAGAGTTGGACATGACAGAGCGACTGAACAGAAACAAAAGGTCAAATCTTTACAATGGCCTCTCCCCAACTTTGCATCTCTCTTCTCTCCTTGGAGAAGGAAATGGGAACCCATTCCAGTATTCTTGCCTGGAAAATTCCATGGACAGAGGAGCCTGGCAGATCACGGTCCATGGGGGTCACAAAAAATAGTCAGACACTACTGAACGACGAACATCTCTCCTATTCCTCTCTTCCATGCTCTTCCCACTCGGCTCTGGCCATACTGGCCTCTTAACTGAGACTTACATTTGCAAAGTACTCTCCCTCCTCAGAGACTCTGCCTGGCACACTCTTTCCCTAAATGGTGCTTAGCCAACACCTTCACTTCTTTCAAGTCTTTGCTCAACTTAATAGAGCCTACACATGCCACACTATTTAATACTGTCATACTCAGCAGTCTCAAATCTCTTTATTCTGCTCTACTTTTTATTTTATTCTATGGCACTTATAATAATCAGTATTATTATTTGTTCACGTATTATTACTAATTATAATGTCCATCTCCCATCTAGGATGGCAGGGTCATCATCTGTTCTCTGATCTTTTCTAAGTACCTAGAATAATGCCTGAGACATAATTGTGATCAATACATGTTTTTGTCCCTCTCTTCTAAATTCTAATGGCAATCATTACTATTTTTTGAAGTATATATAAAAAAGGAAAACCAGTAAGTTTCCAAGGAACTGAGCTAGTTTTCCTCTAGGGTGATATTACCTAGGTAGAATCCAGCACCAAAGTCTATCTTCAGCCTTGCACAATAAGAAGTATAGTTCTCAGACATTATTAATCATCCTCAAAAACCAACCAAGACTAATGATAGAACTAGAATGCCAATTTATAAGTCTTAGGTTTAAAATAGAACCATCAAGGATACCAGATGTCCACAGTCCTGAGAGTGAGTTTACTTTCTATGCAAGTACATGGGGACACAATATAATCAGAAGACTTGGAGTCAGATCAAGGAAATTTAGATGAATTAGAAATCTGAAAACTTCAGGCTCTAATTAACTTTATCTCCACAGTAGAGCCATATGCCATATGGAGTGTTTGAGACCGTGGGCAGGGTACTCTCTTCCTACACAGTACTAACTAGTCTCTCCTGACTGACTTATCCAACACATTTCTTGGGTGCTTATGACGGCTCATACAACATGGGAAACAAGTACACAGGATACAGAGAATAATTCTGCTCCCAATTCTGATGTGTGAGGGTCTTCCCCACCACTAAGGTATTCTCTGAGATCAGCTGCACGTCCTATGATTCAGCTCAGTTCTTACCCTTTCTACCTGGAGATAGGCTCAGATCCCACAGGCTGAGAGCTCAGTTCCAACACACACACACACCACTTCAGACACCAATCAGAAGGTCAGATTGTCACCAGTGCTTCTGACCAACGGTTGTATATCACCAGTTCCAATGACTCCCGTCTTGGGTGAGATTAATCTCCTAGAGCATCTCACAGAACTCAGGGAAAGAGTTAACTTAATAGATTACTACTTTGTTAAAGAAAAAGATATAACTCAGGAGCCAGATGGGAGAGATGCAGAAGGCAACATATGGGGAAAGGTTATGAAGCTTCCATGCCCTCCCCAGTATGCTACTGTCCCCAAATCTCCACGGCCTCATCAACTGGGAAGCTCTCTGAGCCCCGTCCTTTGAGGGTTTTATGAAAACTTCACTGTAGGAGTGATTGATTAAATCATCATTGCTATTCAGTTGCTCAATCATGTCTGACTTTGCGACCCCATGGACTGTAGCACCATCTCTCAGTGCTTGCTCAAACTCATGTCCATTGAGTCAGTGATGCCATTCAGCCATCTCATCCTGTCACCCTCCTTTCCTCCTGCCTTCAATCTTTCCCAGCATCAGGGTCTTTTCCACTGAGTCAGGTCTTCACATCAGGTAGCAAAGCACTGGAGCTTCAGCTTCAGCATCATCCTTCCAATGAATTATTCAGGACTGATTTCCTTTAGGATTGACTGGTTTGATCTCCCTGCAGTCCAAGGGACTCTGAAGAGTCTTCTCCAACACCACAGTTAGTAAGCTTCAATTCCTCAATGCTCAGCCTTGTTTATGGTCCAATTTTCACATCTGTACATGACTGCTAGAAAAACTATAGCTTTGACTATACGGAACTTTGTCAGCAAAGTAATAGCTCTGCTTTTTAATATGTCCTCTAGGTTGGGCATAGCTTTCCTTCCAAGATACAAGTGTCTTCTAATTTCATGGATGCAGTCAGTGTCCACAGTGATTTTGGAGCCTAAGAAAATAAAGTCTGTCACTGTTTCCTTTGTTTCCTCATCTGTTTGCCATGAAGTGATGGGACCAGATGCCATGATCTTAATTTTCTGAATGTTTAATTTTAAGCCAGCTTTCTACTCTCTTCTTTCACATTCATCAAGAGGCTCTTGAGTTCCTCTTTACTTTTTCCCATAAGGGTGGTGTCATCTGCATATCTGAGGTTATTGATATTTCTCCCAGCAATCTTGATTCCAGCCTGTCCTTCCAGCGCAGCGTTTCTCATGATGTACTCTCCATAGAAGTTAAATAAGCAGGGTGACAATATACTGCCTTAACGTACTCCTTTTCCTATTTGGAACCAGTCTGTTGTTCCATGTCCAGTTCTAACTGTTGCTTCCTGACCTGCATACAGGTTTCTCAACAGGCAGGTCAGGTAATCTGGTATTCCCATCTCTTGAAGAATTTTCCACAGTTTATTGTGATCCACACATTTAAAGGCTTTGGCATAGTCAATAAAGCAGAAATAGATGTTTTTCTGGAACTCCCTTTCTTTTTTGATGATCCAGCAGATGTTGACAATTTGATCTCTGGTTCCTCTGCCATTTCTAAATCCAGCTTGTATATCTGGAAGTTTTCAGTTCAAATATTGCTGAGGCCAGGCTTCAACAGTTTTGAGCATTACCTTGCTAGCATGTGAAGAGTGCAGTTGTGCGGTAGTTGAACATTCTTTGACATTGCTTTTCTTTGGGAAACTGACCTTTCCAAGTCCAGTAGCCACTGCTGAGTTTTCCAAATGTACTGGCATATTAAGTGTAGCACTTTCACAGCATCATCTTTTAGGATTTGAAATAGCTCCGCTGAAATTCCATCACCTCCACTAGCTTTGTTAGTAGTGATGCTTCCTAAGGCCGTTTGACTTTGCACTCCGAGATGTCTGGCTCTAGGTGAGTGATCTAGGGTAAGCATCGTGGTTACCCAGGTCATGAAGACCTTCTCTGTACAGTTCTTCTGTGCGTTTTTGCCACCTCTTCTTAATATCTGCTGCTTCTGTCAGGTCCAGTTTTCTTGAAGAGCTGTCTGTGCTGCCTGCCTTGCTCAGTCGCTCAGCGTGTCTGACTCTTTGCTACCCCTTGGCCCATAGCCCACCAGGCTCCTCTGTCCGTGGAGATTCTCTAGGCAAGAATACTGGAGTGGGTTGCCATGTCCTCCTCCAGGGGGTCTCCCCAACCCAGGTCTCCCTCATTGCAGGTGGATTCTTCACTGTCTGAGCCACCGTCTTTCCCATTCTATTGTTTTCCTCTATTTCTTTGCATTGTTCACTAAGGAAGGCATTCTTATTTCTCCTTGCTATTCTCTGGAACTACATTCAGGTGGGTATATCTTTCCTTTTTCCTTTGCCTTTAACTTCTCGTCTTTTCTCAGCTATTTGTGAATCCTCTTCAGACAACCATTTTGCCTTTTTGCATTTCTTTTTCTTGGAAATGGTTTTGATCACTGCCTCTTATACAATGTTGCAAATCTCCATCCCAGTCTTTCAGGCACTCTGTCTATCAGATCTAATCCTTTGACTCTATTTGTCACTTCCACTATATAATCATACGGGATTTGATTTAGATCATACCTGAATGGCCTAGTGGTTTTCCCTCCTTATTGGCTATTGGTAAGTGAGGTCAACAGAGTAGGACTCAAAGTTCCAACCTGCTAAAAGGGTGGTTGGTTTCTCTGGCAACCAGTCACCTATCTTAAATGCTTTGGAAAGTCACCTCATTAACATAACCAAAGACAATTCCACACTTTCATCCCTTGGGAAATTCCAAGAGTTTAAGGATCTCACTGCCGTTAGATCGTCTGGAGGAGAAAATGTCAAGACAGGCTGCAGTCCATAGCGTCACGAGAAGTCTGATACAACTGAGCGACTGAGCACTTGAGCATGCCAGAAAAGGAACCAAGGGACAAAATCCAAATACACATATTTCTTATTATGAATCACAGTATCACACAGAGATAAACAAAGATCTCTCATTCCTGCCTCTGAGCAGTTTGTTTTCTCGCAGAAGCCAATAGTAAGTTAACAAATAAAGAACCGAGATGACCACAGGTTGCACTAATAGTTATGAATAAAATGGAGGTATGTGCTGAAACTACTTCAGATCGGGTGTTCCTGGAAGACTTCAGGGCTTCCTTGGTAGCTCTGCTGGTAAGGAATCCACCTGCAATGCAGGAGACCCAGTTCAATTCCTGGCTCGGGAAGATCTCCCTTGGAGAAAGGGATAGACTACTGTCGGGGGCCAGCGTGAGGAATCCCACCTGTGACAGGGTCACGTGGCAAACTCAGATGGCAGGGCAATCTGAGTCATCAGATTTCTCCCTGGTTTTTCCTGAGCATGCACCCCAAAAATAAAAGTTTGTCTGTATTTGTCTGTTTCCCCACTATTCTCTGCCAGTTTCTCAGGAAGAGTTTTTAGCTTCCTGCATTTGAAAGGAGTTCTCAGCCCAACCCCCTTTGATAATGCTCTAGCCTGCCTAACAAGTTCCCCTGACCTTCTACAAGCTTGTAAATTACTCACACCCTCCCAACTGTGAGGGGCACAAAAGCCTTAAAGTATCTTAAAGTTTCAGAGCCTTTTCAAATTCATATTGGTGACAGGATTTCACGGTTGACTCAGTGATTGCTGCCAGACCTCCTTATTTTTTATCCATCAGGTACCCAGGAAGATGTAATCAATGCAAATGGGATATGGAAAAGGATATCTAGTAGTTTTGTGTTAGCAATACTAGACTTATGCTATAAATCACTGTACTTCCTTTTATTACAAATTGCTGTATTTTTATTTAGTGTTTTCTGAGAGTGGCATTCAGACTTTGGAAAGATTAATACAAATGAGTCTTCTGGTTAACAAAACCTCATCAGATGAGAGCCATAGAAATGTTAACAGGCCTCTTGGCCAGAAGATAATGTAAACCGCCTGAGACCTTTTGTAACGGGAGAGTATGCAAAAAAGAAAGCCTTGTCTCAATGAGGGTCAGGACTGCTGCCCCTGTATAACTCTGCATATTCCATTATGTACAATTTGGGTTATATAAGCTGAGTTTGAAAAATAAACGGCCCTTTTTTCCCCTTTGGAGCCTTACACCAATGCTGGGCTTCCCCATGTCGTTCTTTTCTTTTTCTCCCCTTTTTCGGCTGAATTCCCATCTGGGGCGCGGAGGCTCGCCATGTCTACTTACCTGTCCCGGCTGCTAAGATCTGTAGGAGAGAGAGCCCAGGGCGGGGCACTCTCCGATATTCAAACGGACGCCGGTGGCCTAACATAGATGGTGCAAACCTCTTGTCTCGAGGTTTTATTGGCTTTCCATGTAAACCAAGTAATTCAGCCTTCTTTTCTTCCACTAATTTCCTACTGTACTATTCTATCCTGAGCTATCCTGTTCTCTCCTTTCCTGTCCTATCTCGCCCGCTCTGTCCCCCCTTTGAATATCCCTGGATCCACCGGGGCTGGTCCCCGGCAGACTACCCACTCCAGCATGGCTCAGTCGGTAAAGAATCCGCTTGCAATGTGGGAGGCTTGGGTTCAATCCCTTGGTTGGGAAACACCCTTAGAGGAGGGCATGGTAACCCACTCCAATATTCTTGCCTCGAGAATCCCTGTGGACAGAGGAGCCTGGCAGGCTGCAGTCCATGGAGTCACAAAGCTTCAGATGTGACTGAGTGACTAAGCACAGCATAGAAGACCTCAGGGAAGCCTGAAGAATGAGTTTGTACCCTGAGATCAACATCTCCCTTTCCTGTACATGTCCTCCCAACCCCACCGTCAGCCCCCAGCCTCTGTAACCACCATTCTACTTTCTGTTACAATGAGGTTGACATTTTTTCTTTCCTTTTTAAATTCCGAAGCTGAGATCATGTGACATTTGTCTTTCTGTGTCTGTCATTTCAAATTCACATAATATCCTCCAGGTTCATTCATATTTTCTCAAATAGCAGGATTTCCTTCTTTTTTAAGGCTAAATAATATTCCATTGTATATATACACATCCCATCTTCATTATCTATTCATCCATGGTTGAATGTTTATGTTGTTTCTGTATCTTGCCTACCGTGAATAATGCTATAATTCACATGGAAGTTCAGATATCTCTTGAGATATTGATTTTATTTCCTTTGGATATATAGCAGAAGTAGGATTGCTGGATAACAAGGTAGTTCTATTTTTAAACATATTGTCTTCCATAATGGCAGTACAAATTTATATTCCACCAACAATGCACAAAGGTTGTCTTTTCTCTATTTTTTCTTGAGTCAACTTTGGTAACTTTTTTTTATTAAAAGAGTTCGTCATGTACGTAAATATGTATGTAAAATTGTCCTGTAATTTATGTAAGGGACTACCTACACATTTTAGGGTGTGATGTATCAAGGATCTTCCTTATCTCTTGGGAGTTAGAGTCTTCAGATGGATGTATAAAGAGCTATCAGATATCAAACAGAATACTGGCTGCTTCAAACAATAGTTTCCATCGGATTCTCCAGGCAACATTTTATTTAAGGAACAGTCACCAGTTTCTGATTGGTATGGAGTCTGTCCAAATCAGGGCAAGTTGTGATGGTACAGGTAGATTGAACCCTCTTCTCACCTGCTTCCTCAGGATGGAGCTACTACTCTTTTTCAGAAGGTAAAGACATTGTGAATTACAGAATTGTGATTTATAGTCACTGTTGCCATATTGGGCTTCCAAGATGGCAATAGCAATAAAGAACCTGCCTGCCAATGCAGGAGATGTTAAGAGATGTAGGTTCGATCCTTGGTTGAAAGATTCCATGGAGGAAGGCAAGGCATCCCACTCCAGTAATGTTGCCTGGAGAATCCGATGGACAGAGGAGCCTAACGGGCTACAGTCCATGTGTTGTAGCCACGTGTCCCGGGAAACAAACTCACTCAGAAGGACAATGCAGAGAGTGGAGTGCAGTTTATTACACCGGCAGGCCCAAGGCAGAGTCTCCTCTTAGCCAAGGACCTCGACCAGTTTTTATGAAAATCTTATATACCCTAAGTGTATAAGGTTCCCTGAAACTAGTCTGAACAAAAGAAAAAGAAAGATACAATCAAAGTTAACCCATGATCATATGCCTTAAGCCTAGGTAGTTAACAGTGGACAATTATTAACAGGCTTGTGGTCATACCCCAATCAACATAATAGAATGTATGATTCTATTCAGTTACACAGATAATTAGAGTATTCTTTAGGCAAGGGAGAGCCCTGGGGCTCTTTCTTCTGGGGGCCTGGTATGTCATTTTTATAGATACTGGGAATATTGCTCAAAGTCCACAGTCCGGTCCAAGATGGAGCTCTGCTTTCAAGATAGAGCCTGTTCTGTTTCCTCCTTCACATGCAGTCACAAAGAGCCGGACATGACTGAAGCAGTTTAGCATACACACTTGCACTGCCATATTAGTAAAAACATGAAAGCTTGTCAGTTATCTATAATGTTGAAAAAATATAATAACTTATTTTAACGTATAACCCAAAACAAACTATGAAAAAGAAAAGTCTTAATGTGACTAAGTCTATCTGAACTTGAACCAGAAGGTGCAACAGTAATTAAAAACTTCTAGTTAACAGAAGTAAGTGAACCTAAAACTGTCCTTGGATCTTTCATTTTAGCTATCCGAAACCAGGCAGGCTCAGGACTATCAATTGCCTATTTGCTTAAATTACTTTCCAACATCCCCTAGTTCATTCTCATGTACTTAAACATTTCTCTATTTTATTATATCATTTGCCTGGAACTTCAGATAGACAACCTTCTTTTGGTGGGGGGGGGGGGGG